>PVJS01003297.1:0-54222 GCA_004027185.1 Glis glis
CTCACTAGGTAGAGAGAGAGATACAGGGAGAGAGAGAGAGAGAGAGAGAGAGAGAGAGAGAGAGAGAGAGAGAAAGGAGAGATAAAGCACGCGCGCCCGCGCATGCGCGCTGAGGTTGGCCGCGAACTCGGATCCTCCGGTCTCTGCCTCCCAAAGTACTGGGATTACAAGCTTGCGCCACCACGCCCGGCACAAGGTGTTTTTTATAAGTGTCTAGTCAGGGAAGAGTTCAGAATTACTTGGAATAAGTCAGATCTAGGTGTGAGTCATGTCTCTTCCACATTGGTTACAATTCCTGGCAGTAGAACGTTGGGCATGTCACCCTTGCTGCTCCCCAGTTTATTTATTCATACAATGGCAAAATAATGTAAATAATTTCCAGTTTGCTTGAATGATTCAATATAAATAAAAAGGAATGTTGAATCTAAATCTGCTTTAATATGCTTGCAATCCTTACTTAAAAGGAACTAAGAATAAGGACATTATCCTTTAAATAACAATCAATATAAGTGAAACACATCCCAAGAAGTATTATCATTATTATATTGCTATTGTTAAAATTACGATACAGTGATAATACCTGATTTCTGTGTATGAGACATTTACATATAATCATCTCATTTAATCCTTATCACTGTGATATAATTTCTCTCTTTTACAGATAAGAAAACATCAGGGGTTAAAGCAATTAAGTAATTAGTTACAGAGATTTGGTAAATGGCTCGTCTAGGATTCAAACCCAAGATTTTCAGTTCCAAAGTCTATGTTCTTTATTTCTTTATGATTCAAATTTGTATTGCTTTTTGCTTTTCATTGATCCTTTTTTCCCCAAACTCCTCCTACTCTTTTACCAATTCAGTTAGTTAAAAACCCGATGTTATCAAAATTCTTACCCCAATACCTAATCACATCTGCCAATTATGCTTAACTATGTATCTGTAGTCTCTCTTGCAGCCAGCCATTCATTCTGTGCCATCTTGAAATCAGCTACCCTTGTTACCCCCCAGAACTGCTCTATGTCATAGAAGAACTCTCAATATCCCCAGTATCCAAGCCAGTTCTCTCCATTTCAGTTACTGGCACCACATCATGCAGTTACTTAAACCAACATTCTTGGACTCTTCCTTGATACCTTCTTTTCTCTCATCTCTCTCTCTGGATTCAAGTCTTTGTAGTTCTGCCTCCCAAATAATCCATCCTAATCCATCTGCCTTGTTTCCTCTTCAAGATCTAGGCCACACAATTTCTTTCTTGTCTGGACCTCTACCATTTGTCTCTTAATTGAACTCCCTGCTTTCACTCTTGTCCCCATAAAATGTTTTCTCTGTATATTTTCCAGAGTGATCTTTTCAATATATAAAATGAGTTAAGTCATTGCCCTACTTAAAATTCTCCAACGGCTTCCCAGTTCATTTGGAACCAAATGCAAATGCTTTGTCCCTCTGCAAGGTCCTGACCTTGCTACCTCTCTAAACTTAACCAATACCCTTCTCTCTAGTTTTTGCTAAGCACTTCTTTCTGGGGTCTGCTCTGTCCCTGGAGCCCTACAATCTCTCTCCCAACTCAGAGCCTTTGCGTGTGTTAACTCCGCCTGGAGTGTTCTTAATGAGCACAAATCCCCTTCTGCTAAGCCCTTGACCTGCCTTCGCCCATGACTGGCTCTTCTGTCATTCAGGTCTCAATCCAAATGTCACTTTATCAGTGAGGCCTTCCCTGACCACTATTCCAAAGTGGCCACTCCTCTGCCCATGTTCACTCTGTATCACATTGCATCATTCTGTTGGTGTCTTTCAGATGTATAAAATGATCCTGCTAACTATCTGTTTACTTATACTACCCATACTATTTCTACACAGTAAGGGGGGGGGCTTGTCTTTCTTATTCTCTGCTACATCTTAACACTCAAAACAGTTCTTGCATATAGGAGAAGCTCAATAGTTTTCAAGGAATTAATTAATAGATCCCTAAATGATGTCCTCCCCTCCTGTCACTCAATCCTCCCCTCTACAAGGCATGACAGTAATAAGACTCTTAGCACAGCACTCCCCTACAAGTCCTCAGGCCAACATTCCACCCCTCCTTGTGTTCTATGTGTATCTTGTATTCTACAGTTCCTTAATACCACCCCCCCAAGTTCAAGCCACACTAATCAACTTTGGATTTTCCAAACATCCCTGAGTGTTCTCTCTTCCATGATTGTGTCTGAGCTGCTACCACTGCTTGAATGTGCTTATTGACATCTCATTTATCCCTGACAGGAAGTCACATAGTATTAGAGTTTAGCACAGCATCCTAGTGGCTGACTCCTTGAGCTGCATCCTCAGTCCATTACTAGCCTTTGATAAGTGGTTAACTGTTCTATGCCTCCATTCTACAACTATAAAATGGGAATTGTAGCAAGACTTAGCTTGTAAGATTAGTCCTGAGAATTAGGAGTCAATACGTTTAAAGTATATGTTAAAGTTCTGGTATTTAGTAAACATTCAACTAATGTTACCTGTGTTTATTTTCCTTTCAGAGTCTTACCACAAAGTCAGCACATTCTTTAAAGTTTTTGAAAATCCCCAGTCAGAATTAACCCTCTCTTCTTCCTTGCCCCTCCAGAACTTTATACTCTGACCACAGTATTAATCCAAGTGTGCCTAAGTGTAGAATGAGCTGTAGTTGTGTGCTAGTGAGCCCCATTGCACAGAGAGCTCCAGGAGGTCAGAAATCCTGTCTAACATCTTTGGATTCCCATCATGTTTAGTCACAACTTTGTGAATAGTTAAAATAACAGTGTGATAAATCAAATAAAATTAAATGATTCTAAAATGTTCATTTTCTGGGAGCTAACATTGATTCATACTGATTTGTTCACTGAGCTGCCTTAAGAACAACTGCATTTTCAGCCTCATATCCGTAAGCTATAAAGAATGCTATTTCTTAGAGGAAGGCAATGATTAAAAAGAAGGAAAAGGATTGGCTTACAGCATGACATGGTGTGATCTCAATCAACTAAATGCAAACCCTACTCAGTTCTAGGCAATAAAATGTCACTCAGTCTATTTTTTCAAAATAAAATTTCCCTACTAATATATGTAACCTCTTAAGCACTCTGGCTCCTTTTAAGAGATGTGCTATATGCAGTAGTCTTGGCAACCAGAAGATAATAGGGAATAAATATTTTATGACCAAAATGGCTATCTGGTTTCCTATGAATAAAAGCCCATCTCTATCCTGCCCTGTTTGTTCAGTTGCTGAATGCAATTCACGCCAAGGGACTTAACCTTCCTGCCCAAGAGATGCCACACAAGCTGGCACTGGACGCTGTTCTAGGATGACAGACAGATGGAAACTGAGCACGCCCAGGTCAAACAAAACAGAAGAAACCAGACCCTGCTCAATAGAACTTGTCATTCTCAATCCATGTGCATCCAGACTTCACCAAAGGTTTCACAGAAGCCTAGCGTTGAAGAGATACGCCGGACCTCTGTTCCTGAAGCTGTGGTTAGCAAGAGTAAGGCACTTCCAGTGATACGACTGCCCCATGAATTCAATGAAAGTCAATGTGAACTAATGGCAGGTAAGGAAAGCACTCAATTTTTCAGTGTTTCAACATTGCTGGTCAACTAGGTAGCCTTCTTTATGCTAAAAGGATGATATACATCACAGATAGGCATATAAATGGATGATATATAATACTTTATGGGTAATTTCATGTATATCTTTGTGAGGGTGGAATGAAATTTTTCTCTTATAAAAAGAGAGTAAGTCTTTAGGTTGGGTTTTTGCATGCTACCACGTTATAGTGATGTATCTTAGTTTAGTGTTGAAAAGTTCTTTAGGCTAAACAATTTAGATTAGTTCTGTAATATTTATGTAAAGATCAATATAGTCACCAGCCCTTGTCTCTTATAAGTGTACTAGTAAATGAATAATTTATCCAGAATAAAGGGAAGAACCAAAAATTTTTAAAAATCTGCCTCTTAATCCATACTTTAAGGGTATAGATTTCCTAGCAGACTAGGTGTTAATTAGATCAGTTCACACCCAAATCCACAGTATGCAACCTGTGGTTTGTATATGTATACCCTTCAGGCTATAGCTTGTGAAAACAAACTAGCCTGTTTACAAACATTCACAATGATTGTGAGTGGACTCACGTACCTAGGGCAAGACGCCAACCAAGATATTCAAAATGAATGAAAATATGAGGCTACATTGAATGAAATAAATGCACAAATAATGATATTCATGATACGTGCATTAAGCAAAAAAAAATCCATTGAGAAATAAGTCAAGATGTAGGTGAGATTACAGAACTATAAAAATGGGAAAAGCATAAGAAAATAGGACATATCCAAATACAGCCTCAACTACCCAGAGCGGTCATAAGGCACAGTCTACAAACTAGCATTCATGTGGGTTCATGTACATTCCAGGCAAAGTTGCAGGAAGGGATGATTACGACAGAGGTCTTTTGCACTGTTTAAAAAAGTGCTGGTTACTAGAAGCCACCACTAAGAAAAGAAAATCATGTGGATTTGCTTTGTTTATTTTTGGTGAAGATGAAGACAAAGGGGAGCTCTGCAGTCTAGAACACGCCTCTGGACTGCAGCAAGGTGTTGGACAGAGTTTCTTCTGAGTGCTCTGTGAGTGAGAAAAGGAGACCCATACCAGATGACAAGTGCTTAGATTGAATTGTCACCATTTGTATACTGAGAACTGCCTTGAGGTCTGTGTCAGCCTATATAGACAATGATCCCCACAGGGTTTGGTTCAATCTTAGACATTAGGAATAATTAAAACAAAAAATACCACTTTTGCTAAGTTCAGAAGTGTCTGAAAACAGATTGGGCTGCTCCAGAAGGGGGTTCTGTCCCATCCTGGGAGACACTGAGGCACCTCCTGGCCTTGGTCGCAGCAGAGGGATCTAAGCATCCACCTGAGAGTGACATGATGTGATGTCCCAAGTCTCTCCGTTTCTTATGCTCTACAGCTCTTTAAAAGGTGTTCGTGAATCACGTAGACTTTGAGAACTGGCTTTGGCATGTTGGAAAGGCCCAGTGAGATTACACAGCTCCCACTTAGGCAGGAGATTTTTATCTTCCTTATCTGAAGTGTTTGACATTTGGCCAGGGCTGGATGCCTGATTCTCATATAGGTGCCACAGCATACCTGGCCACATATCACTGCTACTATCAAGGGTGGTGCTTGTAGCTTTTTGTCTAGATACATTTCATTTGAAGTAGTAACAGAACTGTGCTATTTGCCTGAAGGAACCATTTCTTTTAGTGCTCCATTTCAAAGCAAAAAAGATTCACACTGCCATCTAAGATGAAGCAGAGCAAAGTGTGGAGAACGCTCTTTCACATAAACCCATCATTAAGGATTTGAGTGACAGGCTGTGGAAGGCTGGTGGGAAATTCAGAGCTGCTACACAAAGATTTTTCTATAAAATAAATTTGTAGAATATTCATGTTGCAATGCTTGAGAGGTGGTGGGGGGAATCCCTGAACATAAATGCTATGATATCTATTTACCCAGAGGGTGTGTTGTTAAGCAAGGCACAAGAAGATAAAAGGAAAATACTATCTAGAGGCAGGGGAATTCTAGTGGCTTCTCTTGAGAGTGGTGGGACCAGCCAGTGTCACAATGAATCCAAATGGCCCCATTTAGAACCTCGAAAGCAGACAGTGTTGTGGTTTCCAAACTGTGGCCTGCCAAATGCTTTTGGTATGGGAGCATGGATCATGGTTTTGGCTGTGTGAACTCATGAATTTGTAGAATACTTGCTGATGCCATAATTGCTTCTGACTGTGTTACATTCCAAGGAAGACTTCAGATAGGCATATAATCCAAAAGAAACCCTTTTTTATCACATTCTTCAGAGTGTGGCTTTTGCAGATTTAGGAACTTTGATTTGGTGAATTGTAGCAGATGTATACTACTTCACACGGCTTACAAGTAAGACCGGAATTAAAATAACTGAACAAAAATTAAGTGACTTAGAACATTTAAGTTCTACCATAATGATATAATAATAATTTCTTATTCTTATAGAGGGCTTTACAGCTCGCACACACTTTTTGCTTGATTAGCTTATAACATTTTTCAAAACCCCGTGAGGTGTCTGCAAAGGTATCAATTTTACCTCCATTCTATGGAGATGGAAAGTCAGGCTTAGAAAGTTCCAGTGACTTGCACAAACTCCTAGAGTTATCAAGGGCAGAGATAAAACTTGAACAAACTTTCTTCAGAGTTTCAGTCCATGATCTTTTCTAAAACGTGCTACACTTGATAGCAGCACATGTCCAACTACTGCTCTGTTATCATTTGGGGAACTCATTGAATTAGTTATAAGTTACAGAGTTTGGGATCCTTTGGATATAAAGAGGAACACTAAATTCCTCATAGAGAAGCACCCCTTAGCATCATAACAAAACCAGAATCACTGGTTTGATTGCTTTGTTTGATCTTTTAAAAATTATACTTTCCTCAGCGGGGCGTGGTGGTTCATACCTGTAATCCCAGTACATGGGAGGCTGAGACAGAAGGATCGCGGTTTCGAGGCCAACCTCAGCTACTTAGGCCCTCCGCAACTTAGCTGGGGGTGTAGCTTGGAGGTAGAATGCCCCCTGGTTCAACCCCCAGCACCCCCCCAAAAGTTATACTTTCCTCTCTCCATTAATCACTTATCTGTCTCCTTGCAGCCATCCCTAAAACACAGGATACACATAAAGGAAATTTGCTAAAAGAGATATTTATGATTCCTCATCAACCCTCTGATCTTGTGTAAGGTTTTTCTAAGCTCCATGCATGAATCCATCTTCTTAAACACAGCCCTGGCTGTGTTGAACAGAAAACCATTAGGTTACTAGTATGATTAAAGACTTCAAGCAAAATTTTCTTCCATTCAAATTGGTCCAATTAGTTTTATGCAACTAACAATGCCTTCAGGCTACCTGGACTCTGGAATATTTAGCCATTTGGACTAAGCAAAAAGTAACACCATCCAAGTCCTCACAGCTGTGCAAATATGTTTTGTGGTTTATTAGGTCTTCTTGCCATCGGTCATAATGATGTTACCTATGTAAAGAATATTAGCACAAGGATAAATGCCAAATGCTACCCTAACTGTTTCTTCAAGAGGAACATGTTCAAGTTAGAAGTCATTTCCTTCACTCAAAGGGGAACCCATACAGATAACATCTAACCAGAATTTCAGTTCTTTGACACCAATCTAAGGAACTAATACAAAGTGAAAAAGCAGTCTGCTGAAATATCTGATGAAGGTGTTTACACCCTGAAAATAAATGCCTTAGCATAGAAAAGGCCACTAGAATGGTGTGATTGATTCTTTGGGTATTTAGCTAAAAAAAATAGATTTAAAAACAGATCTGTCATAAGGGATAAATCCCTTTCTATGTTTTGCAATGTGAGGTGTCTTTCTATGCACCTCACTTTCCCTGTGGCCTGGACAGAATGACAACATTTTTATTAGACATTGGCCAAACTTTGAAACAGTCCAGTATGGGAATAAGCATTTATTAATTTATCAGTTAAGTTCAACATATTTATTTATTCATGACCTCATCCTGGCTATTTTCAAAACATTATTTTGTTTTCGTCAATACTCCCTACTTGAAAATGTCCTAAATTAAAACAAATTTATTGCTCCCATTACAGTGAATGGGCAATGGCCAAAGCATTTAATGGGGCCAGAGGTCAGTGCAAAATATCTCTTTCAGGAAAATCAAACCCATCAGTTTTCCTTCAATGGCAAATGTCCCTAGGCTACAGAAGGACTGAAAGACTTGGCAACCAGGTCATGGCTCTGCGTGAGCCATTAGGCAAATAGCCAAGGTCTTAGCTCCTCCATTTTAAAGGAAAAAGCAATTAGGCAAAGAATTATGAATAAGGAAAAAATGCAGAGAGAACTTAAAGTGTGTGCTAATTCCTTGATGGCTCATAAATTATTAATGTGCTCAACAGTAACCTAACAACACCACCTCTCAATTTACCCACTAATTTAAGCAGGTATAAATGAGTCAGTTGTACAAACCAGTAGGCGGTGGACTTTTCATGCCTTGACTGCCAAAACGGAGAACTATCCTTTAGATAAAGTAAAATCTTTCATATTCTTCACCTTCTGTATTCACTATCATTCAAGAAAAGAAAGAAAGAGAAAAGAAAAGAAATTTTACATTTAAGAACTAAGAGGTCTTGGGAGCATGCCAGTGATCGAGTCCACGCCTCACTACCCCATTTTTCCACCTCTCAATTTACAATAAAGGAAACTGAGGCCCTGAGAGGTGAAATGCCCCAGCCAACTTCCTATATCAAGGTTATAGTGGAGTCAGGAATATAACCTGAAAATCTAAACTGCTAGTCCTCTTTGATGGTTTTTATTCTTATTTTTAAAGAGAAAAGGGAAACTGACATTTGTTGAATTCCTGCTAAGTTCCAGACTCTACCAGATGCTTTATTAAAATTTTCTTCACCTAACAATCCATTTTACAAATGAAGAAACCAAGGCTCAGAGAGTTTAAGTCTTTGTCCAAGATCTCATGACTATAATTCAAATCTAGGTCAAGCAGTCTCCAAATCTCCTGCCTTCCCTACTTAATCCTGTTGGCTCTAGAAATAATTCCCAAATGTATTCCTATAACCGTATCTCTCTCCCTCTTCCCACGACTGCTATCAAGCAGAATGTCAGGAATCGTGCTATGTACTGGGGATACACATGAGTGTGATGGACGTGAACTGTACCCTCCGGGGTAAATGGAAGTATAGACATGGACAGGGAAACTTCAACACAGGAGGAGAATGTGCATGCTCCAAAGGGTACTCTTCCTGGGCAGAGGAAGGACAAGCAAGGGTTCACAAGGGCAGCAGGTATCTGCAGAAGGGCAAAGTTGGGGTATGTGGAAAGACCTGGGGAATCAAATGGCCAGAGTAAATATGCAAATTTTTTTAACTTTTCTTCTTGAAAAGTTAATCTCAAGTATAAAGAAAAGTCGTAACAATGCTACAACTTTTTTTTTCCGGAACCATTCGAGAGAGGGTTGCCAATCAAACGTCCATCATCTCCCGAATACTCTAGTGTACAGTATTCCTAAAATAAAGACATGCTCCGACATAACTGCACTACAACCGTCTGATTCTACCATCTACTCTCGGATCTCATTCAAATTTTGCCAATTATCTTAATCATATTCCTTATAGCAAAAGGATCCAATTTGGAATCACACGTTGCATTTAGTTGTCATATTTCTTTAATCTCTTTCAATCTGGAACAATTTCTCACTCTACTAGAATTTTATAACCTTGACGTTTTTGAAGATGACAAGCCAGTAATTTTGCAGAATGCCCTTCAATTTGGTTTTATCTGGGGTTTCCTAATGATTAGATTCAAATTATGCATCTTTGGGGGAAGTATCACAGAAGTGATATTGTGTTCTTTTCATTGTATCCCATCACATTTTGATTTGTACCATTATTGTGCTGTTAATTTTGATTACTTGATTAAGGTGGTGTCTGACAGGCTTCTCCACTGTAAAATTACTCTTTTTTTCTGTCTGTAATTAATGAGCATTTTGTGGGGAAGTACTTGGAAACTATATAAATATCTCATGCCTTAACCAAATTTCAGCTTCTTCACTTATTTATACCTATATGGATTTATAGTTGCTATTTGATCCGCTGGGTTATAGTGGGACCGTCATTTATTTTGATGCTAAAATTATCTCGTTGGTCAGCTGGAGTGTCATCGAGCTGTCCCTTTGACATGTAGCCATCTTTCTTTGTACCTCTTTCTTTCCTGGCATGAGATGGTCCCGGCTTATTTTCCTGTTTTCTACATTCCTGGTCTCTGTATTGAAGCCTGCTGTTTCTCTAAGTGCCGTGTCTCCTTGTGGTGGAGAACAGCATTTAGAAATTGAAATCCAGGTGCGAGATGTGTTCCTTGCTGGTGAAGTGTTGCTGCTTCCACGCCCTCTCATTGAGCAGGCAAAGCCAGAGAACACTTACAAGAATGCATTTGTGTACAGAAATTTGGGGCTTTTCACCTTTTCATTAAATCATAAGTTTATGCCCACATCTCCAATTCCAGTCCAATACCAAAGGGTTCATTCTAGTTTTTCCCTTTCCATACTTACAACATCCTTCTCTGGCAGTGATAAACCTGGTCCCACTATCATTAATGTATTTACTAATTTAATCAATGTGTCGGGCCTGACTATTCTATTCTGCCATTGCTGTTGCACCCCCACCCCCACACCCTTATCCCCTTTGGTCTCCAATATCCCAAACCCATGTGGATGCCCTCCTTGCCCTCTTGTGTTCTGACACCCACTGCTCCAAGTGGGTACCCTCACGTACCTTAAGATCCATACTCAGCACTGAGCTGTGGCCCTGTGAGAGGTCTCCTCACCCTGCTCAGGTTCCAACCCTCTGCCCAGAGCTTCCTGCCCCCATTATGTCCTCTTCACCACTCATGCTTGAACTTTCCCACATTGGGCGTCTCTCTGTGCAGATGTCCTTCTCAGCCCTCACAGACCCACAGTGCCACCACCCCAATGGACATCCTGATCGCCATGCTTGGGCTCTGACACCCCAGGTGGGCCCCTGCTCCTACAACCTCCTTATGGACGCTCTCCTTCCCCAGCTCACACTCTGATTTTCCACACTGTACTCTCTTCCACATGTGCCTTCCTGGCCCTACCTGCACTCTAGCACCCTGGCCGAGCAGCCCAGCCTCCTGTGGAAAACCTTCCCCCTCCCACTCCAGTTCCAGCAGCCTGTACCAGTCAGTGCCAGCCACTGCTCCTGCCTCCTCATGGACTTCCTCCACACTCCACTCGGAGTCTTCATGCTGTTCTACCCCCAGTAGGGAAGCCAACTTTGCTCAGCCCTTGCTAAGGGCTTTAGGATTAAACCATTCAAGAAGGGAAGGGAAGGAAAAGGGAAGTGAGAGGAGAGTAATAAGGATGAGCTTTTAAAATGTTAACCAGATCCTGTCACACCCTGATTAAAATCCCGGTGATGGCCCAACGCATGTGGGACAACAACCTATCACTCTGTCCGGGCTGACAAAGCTCTCTAGAGAACTTCAATCTGGTCTCTACCATTGAGACTTTATCACACACCTCTCCCCCCTGCTTCCTACCCACCCGCATCCACTGTGCTGGCCTTCCATTTCTCCTCTCTGCTCCTGCCTTAGGAGCTGTGCACTTGCTCTTTAGCTCTGCTGCATGGGAGGGTCTATGGCAGGTTCACTTCTGTCACCCACCGCCCCATCTATACCAGCCTTCCAGTCACTCTGTATCTCACCAACCTGTTCTAATTGTTTACATAAAACATATCTCCACTCAGTTTTCCTGCATATCCATTCATTGTTCATCACCTGTGTAAGCAGGTACTTGGTGCTACTATGCCTTTGTGCCTTGACCTACTTGGGAAGTCGCCTTCACAAGTTTCTATACATGTTCATGGTTTTCTGGGTATCTGTCTACAAAAGGGAGGAAGCCAAAGCTGGGTGTGGTGGTGCATACCTGCAATCCCAGTACTTGGGAGGCTGAGGTAGGAGGATCACAGGCTCGAGGCCAGCTTCAGCAACTTAGTGAGACCCTGTTTCAAAATAAAAAAAAAATAAAGATGGATGAGGGTGTAGTTCGGAGGTAGAATGCCCCTAAATTCAATCTCTAGTTAACAAAAAAGGAGGGAGTTGAGGCAAAGCTGACTCTCATTTACCCAAATGACCCTCAATCAATCAGGAGCAAGAGCAGGTGGACAAATACTCTAGTTTCCTTGCTTCACACTGGGGAAATTCTCTGGCATGTTCTATATCCTCAGAGGGTACGAGATGAAGTGACTCACTCCTTAACATAGCTCATATTTCTTTTCCTTCCCCCCTTGCTTCTTAAGACGGTATCCCAGAAGAGCAAGTGACATCCACATTCCTGTCTCATGGTCTGTGTTTGAAGGAACCCAAACTAAGATGGCCTGCCTCCTCCATCTAGAAGGTAAGCTGTGTGAGACTGGGATGCACCTGCCTTTCTTACTTCCTACTGTGTCACATTCCTCTGTGCCTTAGACAAATTGTCCTATAGTAGGCACCCAATAAATATGGACTAAATAAATGAACGAATAATGATTCCTTCACTGCAACTTTATTCATGTTTCTCTTTGTCTATTTACCTCTGATTCTTTCTAATAAAGCTTGTGATCATTGGCTAATCTCCTTCCATTTCTTTAGCCATCACTCGAGAGGGGGCTATAGTCCCACAGCTGTTACACGCATTAGAACAGTATCCCTATTCCTGTTCCTGGCTCAGCCCATTCCATCCTGTGCATCATAGTCAGGGAAATCTGAGTACTATTCCCGTGACGGAACTCTCATCCACCCAGTGCTTCTCAGCACAGTCTCAGAGACAAAAAAGTGAAACGGAGGACAGTGAGGAGCCTCCGTTCACACCTCACCTCTTCCACAATGGAGGTGACAGCCACACGGAGGAACATGGAACCACGATGCCCCAGCCATCTGCTCTCAGCATTGGCACAGAACCTACGTCACAAGGCAGCGAACTGTATTCTTCTGTCTCCGCAACTGTACTGTGGATTCGCCATGGGGAGGAACCTGCTGTGTGTCTTTCTTTGGCTGCCTGATGCTGCACATGGCACTGGCTAGAGTAAATACTTTGACCTGAAGGTAGTCTTCGTATTTGTCTGCAGGGATATCAGTTTCCAGTCTACTCAGTTTCAGGGCTAAGTGACTTGGAACAAGTGAATTTTTCTGCTTCTAGAGTAGGGGTCAGAAAACTTTTCCTATAAAGGGAGACAGTACATATTTTAGGCATTCAAACCATATGGTCTCTGTTGCAGCCACGGCTGTTGTAGTGCAAAAGCAGACATGGCCATCTGTAAACAAAGCAGAGTGGCTGTGTTCCCATCAGACTCTACCAAAACACACATGGGGACAGATTTGGCCCAGGGGCCACAGTTTACCAACCTCTCATTTAGAGAAGCAGATAAATCCCATATGGTTGCTCTCCTAAGCTGCCTCTCACCTTTGGGCGGAAAAATGGAATCTCCGTGAAAAAAGGAGGTACATTCCCCAACATGTTCATGGTCCTCATGGAAGAGGAATGTTAAAAATAAAAGTACACAAACTAATGGAAAAACAGAAAAAATACAGACTACATGTTTTTAGTGTTTACCATATACTACACATATATAAATTGTATGTTCACTTAAGTCATTGCAACTCTTTGAAGAGAGTGAGCTTTTTGTTTTCTCCCCATAGGTGAGACATTCAGATTTGGAGAGTTCAATTACTTGACCAAGGTAGCACTATTTATAAGCGGTAGATCTTAGATTTGAACTCAGGTCCATCTGAGCCCAAGTTTTTAAACACGTCTTTATACTAATGACCACTTGGTGGTTAATATAAATAAAAATCACAAAACCACTTTTATTGATGAAAGATAAAAGCAGAACTAGATAGGCGCCTACAGAGCTGATACATATTCTTTTCCCCTTTTGGATTGAGGAAAGTTCAAAGGCCATTTTTGCTGATTTTAGATCTCTGGGCCCTTTGTGTGAATTCAGATCCCTGCAAGAAATTCCATGTTCCTTTGTTCTTCATGACAGGCCAGTCTGAATGGGAAGGTTTAAAACTCCCTAAACTCTTTGAACATGCAGAACATTGATCTTCACAAACCATCTGAAACACCCTAAGGAGGTTACAAAATTACAAGCAATTTTTTTTTTGTTTTGTTTTGTTTTAAGTGAATGTATACCAAGCCTCTGGGACCTTTTGCCTCATCACACAATACCAAAGCTTTCTTCCCCTCCTCTGTGTATTCTTGGCTGTCAGATCCTGAATAACAAGATGGCATTATGTTGCTGGGGTGCTTGTTCTCATGGAAAAGCTCTCTTCCTGCCAGTTACTGGGGCTCTTGCCCCACTCCTGCGTGGTGTGCTGTGATGCGTCTTTGGGTCCTGGGGCAAGCCAGGGTTTGACATTTTCTGCTGAGCTGCCTGCTGTGCCTGTCTTCCATGTTGGCAGGAACACGACTGGATTCTGAAAGAAGTGCTCTGTGTCCTTCTGCACAGCTAGACCTCCATGGTCACTTTTATACTGGTATTTATTAAGCCTTGATATGTGGCACACCAGAAAGTCCACACCTTCAGGACACACATCCTGTTTGTTATTTATCTCCGCAGCCTTGGCACTGGGGCCCTAGCACAGAGTTTACATATTTAAAAAATGAATTGTGTTGGCCTGAGCTCTGGTCACCTCGCTCGCCTCATCTCTCAGCTCCAATGCTCTGTGCACGTTGGCCAAGTGGTTATTTACAGGATCTTAGTCAGATGGGGTCAGGTTCCAGTCCTAGAACTTCCACTGTCTACCTGTTGCCCTTGACCTGGTGACTTTGCCTTCCTGTGCCTCACTCTCCTCTCCTCCACCACGAAGACAATAACAGGACCCATCTCCTGAGGATTACATGTGATGATATACATATAAAGTGCTTAGAAGAATGCCTAACACATAGCAGGTGCTCAATAAATATCAGCCACCTCTTTGCTGTTGTTGCTCTTACGCTCTTTATCATTACCATTTCTGCCTGCAGCATTTATTTGGTCTCCTTTCCATTGGATAATCTCTCATCTTTCAGGCCTCAGCTTCCCTCCTGCATAATACTTGGTTAGGTTTCCTCCTTAATATGTCCTATATCACATTGTTTTAGCATTGTTTATGTACCTGCCTAGCTCATAGCCCATGCTAAATATGTGTTAGATAATCGAATGAATAGAAAGTCAGGCTAAAAGAGCAAATTATTGACTATGTTTCCTCTCAGGTCCAAAGTACCTTTCAGAAAGAAGCCTCATCATGTCCCTGTTGGAACCCCTGTGTTGGCATGCCTCTCAGTCCTGCCATGGCCACCCCTCCTCCAGGGTCTGCCCCTTCCTTCTCTCCTTCATCTCCTCTTGCCCATGATCCTTTCATTCCCCCTGGCCTCCTAGCTATATTCTCTGAATCCACAGACATGATTCCACCTCCAGGAATTCGCACATGCATTCCCACACCTGAGAACGCTCTTCCCGGGGCCTGTGGTCCTCCCCATCACTTTGTCTACCTCTTGGTTCTGTTATCTTCTGGTGAGACCTTCCTGACCATCCTGTTTAAAACTGCAGACCATATCTCTTTCTGTACTCCATCCCCTCACCCATGTTTCAATATACTACATTATTTTAAAAATATGTTACTCCCCTCTCATACTAGAATAAAAGCTCCATGAGGGAAATGATCATTTTTTGTTTTACTTGCTGCTATATCTGCAAGGCTTATAAGCTTAAGCCTTGGATAAATATTTGCTAAATAAATGAAGAAATTAAAGAATACCTATAGCTCCAGAACTGGGAAGAATGGAGGATCTTTTTTGAGCTTCATTCCAGAAGAGTTTTAGGTGGCCTTTTGCTAATGAATTTTCCCATACAGTTTTTTTTTTTCGGTACCGGGGATTGAACCCAGGGGCGTTCTACCTCCGCGCTACACCCCCGGCCCTATTTTTTATACTTTATTTTAAAACCGGGTCTCACGAAGTTGTGGAGGGCCTCACTAAGTAGAGAGAGAGAGACAGGGAGAGAGAGAGCGAGAGAGCTGAGGCTGGCCACGAACCTGGATCCTCTGGTCTCTGCCTCCCAAAGTACTGGGATTACAAGCGTGCGCCACCACGCCTGGCCCCATACAGTTTTTGAATAGGAAGGAGTTTTGTATCTGCAGAGCCTAGAAACTTAATCCCTGGATAAATAATTGCTAAATAAAGAAGTGAAAGAACACCTATAGCTTCTGAACTGAGAAAAATGAATCCCACAGTAAGTCACCAGTTGGCCCTATCCCGGCTTTGGCCAAAGCCAGTAGCAAAGCAACCCCAGAGTCCATATGAAGTCAGGGGTAAATGGCTTGCACGTGGCTATTGAAGGGCCACACAGGCCAATGCAGGATGCCCGTCTGCATTTCCATAACCATCTGAATGGGGCAGAGGTCAGATTCCCAACAGATTCCCAAATGCCTCCAAATACTTTTGTTCACAATTATTGTGTATTTAAAAGACTTGTCACATAGAAGAATCCACTGGTGCTTTGGAGACACTGCCACAAAAACTACTTGACTGTGTTTGCGGCTGGCCACAGTTAGATTGAGGCCAAATGCCAATGCTGTGCCAGAACACTTGTCTGGTGAAAGTCGGAATGCCTGTGGAATCATGGCTCGGTAGAACTGCCTTGTTCTCTTAGATATGTGACCTAGAGAACATAAAGAAACACAACTACCACACTCACAATATGATAATATGTGCCTTTATATTTCCATAAATTTCATGAAAACATCGATTGGGATAATGCCTATAAAAGCATTCTTGAAACCATAGATCATAACATTTATTTCATATGCAATTTCTTATTTAATCTTTCCAGCAACCAGGTGAGATTGGAATTATTACTTTTTTTTTTTTTTGCACCAGGAAACTGAAGGGCAGACAGGTCAGACAATTTGCCTGCAGTCACCTGGCTAGGCAGAGGGAAGAGAAAGATCAGAGGGAACCCACACTGTGGCTCATTGTTTTACTGCTCTTTGGTGTTGCCATATTACAGAGAACCCGTGATCTGCTGCAGTGAATGCATGGGGCTCTTCCCTCTCATTAGTAATTTGGATTTTCAATTTCCAGTGGACAACTGGGCTTGGAGTTAGAAATTCAAGCTTCTGGTCATGAACCTACTGAAGCTTTGAGTCATGCAGGGTTGGATTTTATGTGTTCACAGTCTAATCTTGAGTTCCTTCTGTAGGCAAAGTTTCTACAGAAGCCAGAGGCTAAGGCAAAAAGGCAACAGATTTTTGGACCCATCAAAAACACCAATTTTTAACCCATATTGGAATCACACAATCAATATTCCAATATTGCTTCCTTGGATATTATACACATGCACATGCACACGCACACGCGCGCGCGTGCACACACACACATACACACACACACACACACACACACACACCTTTTAGGGTCTAGAAAAACAGCCACTTGTATTTTTGGAATATGTGGAAAAAAGGCAGATTCCCTCTTTTTTATGCTACTTTTTAAATGTATAAAACCCTCAGGATTCAGTCTCCTATACTATGTCGGGAGAATTAGTCATGCAACTCCTACTACAAATATCCCCCAAGCGCCACTGTGGAAGTGTACCTCCTGGTCTACCTTTTAATGTGAGACACCTTGCTGAAAGGAAATTGCGTCTGGGGACTGGATAATCCGAGCTACTACAGGTTCCCATAGGAACGCTAGGCACTAGCTTCCTTTATTTATGCACATTTGCAGCAGCTGCCTCTTTTGGATTCTGGCTCTTCGCAAGTGCAAGCAGCAGCTCCAAGAGCAGAACTGCCCTAAATGTCTCTCTTTGAAGCCCTTGAGTCCACAGCCTTCTATTTGTATCTGGCCCCGATTCATCATGGGCCTGAATGCTTCACCTGCGATATTGAGTTTCCAATAGAGCCTGATCCAGAGGTTTTTAAAAAGAACAATTTCTGCCCAGTGAATCACAGCACGGGAGCTTTGGGAAAGTGAGAAGGGTAGGAAACAAGGCTGATAGTAATTATTTCCTGCCATCGATCATTGGAGGGATATTGATATACATATCTCCTTCATGTGGATTTCTTTTGATCTACCTGGGACTCAACTATGGTCTTGGAAGATTAACAACAGTGGGATGTAGACCCAGATTCACTCTGGGCTTTGGAGGAGTTATGATTCATAGCAGAAATGGCATTATGAATAGACTAGCACAGGTTTTTAAAGAAATTCTGACTTATTCTCAGGGATCAAAATGTTTAACATTTAATAGCTAGGAATATTTGCTCACTCATCAATTCAAAATATGCTCATTTATTACAGCCTATGCCTTCATTATAAAATTTATCATACTTCACTGAAATGGCCTGTTCACCAACTCTGTGAGGACAGGGACTGGCTCCATCTTGCTGACTACTGTGTCCCTGGTCTGGAATTTAGTGGGTTTTTAGCAATCATTTGCTAGACAAAGGAAGGAAAGAAAGGAAATGAAAAAGGATTTGTGGAAATAGTAGCATTTAACTTAGAATGTATATACATAAATACACATATATACATAGTACATGTGTGTATATATAATAAGGTAAGGATTTAGGGTACTAAGATTACTTCATAAAATAGCTAACATTTATTGATCAACTATATGCCAAACATTGTTTGATGCGAATTACACAGGTTGTTTCCTTTAATCCTCACAATGACCATGAAGTGACTCCTATTTTCCTCATATGTTTCTCATTTTATAAATGAGGAAGCAAATAGAAACAGATAAGTTAGCTTGGCCAAGACCACACAGAGGAAATGGCATGCCAGAGTGTGAGCCGGCCAGCCTGGCTGAGGGAGCGGGCTTAGCCAGAACTACACACAACCTCAGCGTATATCCAGTTTCGCCTCTGCACACCCTCCTGGTGATGGAGGGGGGACATTATCTATCGAAGTTCCTGAGTTGAACCTGATGGTTGAGCTGTTGCCCAAAAGAGAGGTATCTGTCAGAATACTGTCTGATCAAGGCAGCTGGAGCACAGAGCAGGTGGGTGTGTGCTCCCACCAACAGGACCCTGGCAATGCCACCAGGATCCCCAGAACTGTTCAGTCTTCTCTTTACCTCTGCTCCTGTGTCACCACCATTCACAACCGAAGGAGTTAAAGCCCCAAGCAAACCACCCCAAGGTGGATCATTCCCACTTGTAACGTCCAGGTCTCAGTTCAATGAGGGGCTTCTCTGCCTTCTGTCAGCCTGCCTGCGAGTCTTCCAAGCCCCAGCTGCATAGAGACACTACCACTCAGAAGGGACTGTCTTCTTCATTACTGCCAAGTGGACCAAGCACAAGTACCCCATAATTTACCCCAGGCCTCCCTTTCTTCTTCCTTCTCTTTTGACACCAGTGTCTTAAGAATGGGAAGAATAATAAAATTGTTATTTAAAGAGAAATTTTTTTGTCAAGTATTAAAGTCATAAGGTATAAATTATAGTTTCAGAGGAAAGGTATAAGGAAGAAAGTCAAAGGAGACATCAAGGACTAGGTAGGAGGAGCCAGAGGCAGAGGAGGTGAGAGGGACATGGAAGGATGAATGGATGGGTGGATGAATGGATGGAGCAAGGCTATCCCTTTATCCAAATGTAAAGAGATGATGATTTGTGAAGTTACAGAGAGATTGGAGGGTCTGAGAAAGAGAATTGGTGTCACTAATAAGGTAGCCTCAAATTTTTTGGAAAAGTGGGAGGCATGATCACTTGGATCCTGTAAATGTATTTAAATGTTATACATTTTAAATTTCACACTAAAGATTCTAGCTCATTTTTTTGAAAAAGAGAATGATCATTTAGAATCAAGGCATAGATAACTAGTATTTCACAATAGAATGGTAAACATTAGAAACATTAACCTTTATCTTAGCCATAATATATTCTCTTTATAAATAACTCAGAAAATTCCATGTATAAAATTTAATTTCCTCTTAAAGGTATATTCTGGGGGATTATTTTGTAAAGCCACTTGCTTTGTAAAAAATATTCTTAGAAGTTTTCTTCCCTAGCCAGGCATGGTGGCACACGTTTATAATCCCAGTACTTGGGAGGCTGAGACAGGAGAGAGCAGGAATCTCTAGTTGCCATGTAGATACGTTGGTCCCTATGGGGAAAGAGGAGGAAGGAAAATGCTACAGAAATCTCATAAATCAAAATAAGTAAAGGGAACAAGTGCTAGGCGGCTAGGTGGAAATACGAGATAGAAATACACAAGAAGATCTAGTAATTCTTCTAGCCACCCAGCCCAAAGAGCAGACTGTTGCATCTGAATACTGCTTTTGCTTCAATTAATCAGCAATCTCTTCCCATCTACTGAGCCAATATTCCCAACACCTATTACCATCTCTCTGGTTCTACTTGCCTTAATGGGGCATCTCCTGACCTGCCATCTGTCCTCTGGTACCTACAAACAGCTGCCAAATGCATCTACTAAAAGCAGTACACTGGCTAGGTCACCACCTGCTCAAAAATTGTACCAACCTGTAGAAGATTATTACATTAAGCATTACCTTGAACAGTGGTTCTCAAAGTGCAGTTGCTGGATAGCAGCCTCAGCATCTCCTGGGAGCTGGTTAGAAATGCAGATTATCCACCCTACATCACACCTACCTCTCAGGAGCAGTAGGAATGGGCTCAGCAATCTGGCTTACGAGGCCTTCTGGGTGCTTCGGATGTCTTCTAAATTTTGAGAACCACTGGCTTGTGACCCACACCATGAACACTGGCTTCAGATGACCTAGTTTCAGATCCTTTTTCTGTTTCCTCAGTTTCCCCATCTTTTAAATGTGGCCTCACAGAGGTTGCCACTGTGAGTTGTACATAGATCATACACAATGCCCACCACAGAGCCTATACGTACACAGCCCTCCCTAAACACTAGTGACTATTGCTGTTAAAAGCCACCTTTCAGCCGGGCGTGGTGGCGCACGCTTGTAATCCCAGTACTTGGGAGGCTGAGACAGGAGGATCACGGGTTCGCAGCCAGCCTCAGCTACTTAGTGAGGCCCTCCACAATTTAGTGAGACCCTGTTTCAAAATAAAGAGTAAATAGGGCTGGGAGTGTAGCTCAGAGGTAGAATGCCCCTGGCTTCAATCTCCAGTACTGCAAAAAAACAAAAAAAAGCCACCTTGCACTGACCCTTAACTACTTTCTGCAGGCTGGTTCAACTGATCCATCACCATTTCCTGTGCCGGTGGCCTCATAGTACTATTAGCACAGTCCTTCACTCCTACACAGGCTCACCTTTTTGACATATGAATCAGTGAAGAGAGAAAGACAACAAATTCTTTTGTTCCTTTCCTTTCTTCCTGCTTTTTTGGTGCTGAGGATGGAACCTGGGGCCTCACTGGTGCTATGCAAATGCTCTAACACTGAGCTCTACCCCCAGCCCCAGAAAATCCTTGATAAGTAATTAAGCACCTTATGGAAGGAGCTTTATTTAAAATCTGATAGAGTGAAAAGCCTAATGAATGTTAATGAGGCATTGATTTACTGTGTGACTTAGAAAATATGATAAACCAATTGTCTTTTATTCCCATCTGTGAAATGGGATTAATGTTATTAACCTTCTTTAAAAGAATTATCTGTATAGATAATATTGCGCACAGAAAGTGCCCCCAGGTGTTAGAATGATTCCCATGACACATAATAATGAATAGCACCTGCCAAAATAGGGGACAAGCTATAAATAATCTCCATCAATAGAGCGGGAGACAATGATGTTTTTGTTTTGTTTTGAATTGTTATCAGTGTTTCCTTGCAATTCTGCTCACAGGAACACATGCTGTAAATATTTCTTTTAGACTCTGTCACATGGGAGAAAGTTTGCTTGGAGAAAATATAATCTATTGTGTGGTTAACAATTGCCCAGATCATTTTGGGGAATTGGCAATAAGGATGTTCATCTCTGTAGAATATTCTAACACTGGAAAATTTTAGAAGTAAGCCACCTTAACCTGTCATACTAAGGGTTGGGGGAAAAAGCGTGGTTTTATGGAGGTACAGCCATTACTACTACTTAGAGAAATAAAATTCTTGAATTAGTGGTGATGAATATGAAATGCCGTCTTTGTATATGAAGTAGATATTATGTTATTATTTGTAACATGTAATACTCCCCACAATTCATTATTTCTTTTTTAAACACATAGCAAGACTAATTACACCTGATTCAGACATTATAACTGATGTCTTCTGCCACTAGGCAGCCCTTTCCCCTCCCTAGGCTACCCTCAGAAAAACTGTGGAAATGATCTTCATATAAAACAAGATTGGCCATGCCACCTAGTGCTGTTGTCCCCTGGCCTACAGGAATGAGGCTCCAGGGCCCAGCTCTCTAGCAGGAGGCGTGGGTCTCCCTCTCCAGCCTCATCACCTGATACTTCCTGCCTCATACAGGGAGGCTCCATCCCCAGTGAACTTTCTTATAGCTTCCTGGCATACTAGGCCTGACAGTAGATGGACTTGCTCTGTTATGGCACTTAGCACATCTTATTGTATGACTTTGATAATGCCTGCTTGTCTGCGCTATTATCATCTTAAGTGAGAAGCCATGTCTTATATTTGCCTTTATTTATAGAACTTATCAAAATATCTAGAAATTAGGAAACTCCTTTCCATTCCAGTAAATAGTGATTGAACAGAGGAGTAAATACAAGAATGGACAGCAAAATTCACTGGCTAGTCTTCAACATTTAGCTAATTTTTGTTTTTCTGGCTAATGGAAATTTCAGACCTAAAAGAAATGACCAGATTTTTAACAACTCTGAAATAGCAAAGTTATTATCAACGAATATATGGATGATTTGCACTTCAGACTCACATTCTCAGCCCAGTTGCAGCCTGAGATTGGCTTCATCAGTAAGTGGATTACCTTCTCCTTCTGCAGTGAGGCCCCTAAAGACATCAGCACTACCCCCTCCATTCACAGTCTCCACAAAGGCAAGCTCCTCCTTCTGACTCAGATATCAGAATCTTGAGGGAAGAAGGGACAGTAAACTGACTCCTGGGGCAATATGTTGGCATGGGTAAGTATCATCCTTTCAACAACCGATGATCTCCAGCTAAAGAAAGAGCTAGATAAAAAAACCTCAGACTTCCCTGAGATTCTATCATATTTATTTTTTTAACTACTTGAACATCATTCTTAGACTTAGCTTTCAGTTTTTACCATCAGTGTTTGGACTCGGGCCCTCCTTTATTGTGCCTGCCCCCTCAAACATGATCCCCTTAATCTGACTCTATCAGATGTCAGTCATCTATCCAACCTGAGTTATGTTTGATCTCAATTATTTGCAACGTGCTCTTGATGCCTGCTTTAAGTAGGCGTGTGCCTCTTGTATATGTAGTTGCCAACAGCAACTCTAACATCAGACCTTCTCCCGGTGTCTTTTAAATGTTAGGTGTGGGCATTATTAAATGCTATTGCTTCACCATAACTGTAGTTGATCATAAATTCTTTTCTTTTTTATTTTTCATATATTTATTTTCTGAGAAGGAACCAACAAAAATGCTATTCAAGTCTCTCCTACTGGGTTGGCCATGGATTTTCTATACCATCCCAAATGACAAAGGAAAAATAACACCTGTTACCCTTAGAAAGGGACCAAGCTAACATTTAATCTCAGGTCTTCTTTCTAGGTACTCTAAAACTCTAGCATCTTTGGCATTTGTTTTCTGGGCTGTCATAACAAAGGTGCAGGAACTGGGCAGCTTAAAACAACAGAAATGTATTCTCTCACAGTTCTAGGGGATACAAGTCTAAAATTAAGGTGTGAGCAGGGTGGTTCCTTCTGAAGGCTCTGAGGGACAATCTGTTCCTGGCTTCTGGTATGGCCCACAATCTTTGACGGTCCTTGGCTTAAACATGCATCACTCCAGTCTCTGCCTTTGTTGTCTTCACATAGCATCCCCCTTGTGTCTCTCTCTTGTTCTTTTTTTTTTTTTTGCGGTACTGGGGATTGAACCCAGGGGCATTCTACCTCTGAGCTACACCCCCGGCCCTATTTTTTATACTTTATTTTGAAACCGGGTCTCACTAAGTTGCAGAGGGCCTCACTAAATAGCTGAGGCTGGCCGCCAACCTGGATCCTCCAGTCTCAGCCTCCCAAGTACTGGGATTACAAGCGTGCGCCACCACACCAGGCTCTCTTGTTCTTATTATGCCATATGTTATATTGAATTAAGGGCCCACTCTCCTCCAGTATTGCCTACAATTAACTTATTGCTCCTGCAACAACTATGTTTCCAAATAAGGTCACATCTTGAGGTACTAGTGTTTAGGACTTCAACATATTTTTTGGGGGGACACAGTTGAACCCATAACTTCTATTTCAGTCAGCATTCTCACTGCTGTGACCCAAAAAACCTGATGAGAACTTAGAGGAAGGAGATTTATTTGCTCACACTTCTGGAAACTTTAGGGTTCAGTCTATGTTAGGTCTAGTGAATGCAGAGCTCAGGGCATGGCAGCAGGAAGGAGAGAGAGAGAGAGAGAGAGAGAGAGAGAGAGAAGGTGCCAGAAGCAATAAGGAGCTCATGAAGGGGTTCATGGATACAAGCATGGTCCCCAAGGTCACACCCCCAGTGACTCACCTACTCCAGCCACACCCCAGCTGCCTAGGTTACCACCCAATAAATCCATTACAATGGATTCATCCACTGATGAAATTAGAACCTTCACAATCCAGTCATATCACTTTTGAAAATTAATACGTGAGTTCTTCAGGGGATATTCTCTACCCAAACCATAACAACAGCCCTTCACATTCTGATCATAATCTTGACCCTGTTTTCATCATGAATTCTAACCCGAATTTGTTATGCTGTTCTGAAAAGAGCACACATGGGCTTTGGGTCTAAATCAACTGGGGTCAGCCCCACCTTAACGACTTACTACATCAGGGCATATTTCCTAAGTGCTTTGACCACTTTTCCCACCTTCAAAATGGAGATAATATGGACTTTGCAGGTAGCTGGAAATATTTAATAAGATATGTACTAATATATAGTTAGTTCTTACTAAGTTCTATTGAGAATTCCCTTCTCTCTTCAGTGAATGATTGTTACATGGCAGAGAGAGAAGTAGCAATTTCTGTTAAAATGAATCTTTCCATCAATGTCCCTCTTACATTTAAACTGTTCCTCTTAATAATGCACATTTCAGTACAAGTATGTATACAGTCACAGCAATTGCTGAAAGCATCATAAAGCCCTTTCAGTTCCTCAGCTTGTGAACCTCTGACAAATAGATAAAGTTGTAGGAAAATGCTTTAAAACAATTGCTCCTGGCATTTTGGTCAGAATGCATTTATTAGACCGTATCTCATACTTGATTGTAAAAATAAACAAGCGCATAAATGATCTGGCCTTAAATGCTCTATAAAACTTGCATTTCAGTATTCTGGTCTATGATTCATAAAGAAAGCTTCTATTTTGGTGTGCTTGGGTAAATTCGAATATGTAAACTTTGAAAAGCTTCTGAATTGAAAAAACATGGTTGTCATTTGCTGCCTGACAGTCTTTTAGGGGAGGGAGAGTCAGGCACTGCGTCACCAAAGATAACTTTACTTAATTAGTTGTTGGAAGATTATTTACTCCCCTTAGTAAAACAATGGTCTGTCAGTACCAGATGCATCTGATTTTTGCAGATGTGGTTGTGGCTTCTGAAATCTTTCAAGATTCATCTGAAATATGCTTTCAGGTCTCCTTTTTTTTTGGTGAAACTTTTGACAGGATAATAGAATTAGATTTGCTGAATTTCACTAAGCTGTAAAGTAATGTGTCATCAGCTTCACTTACTTTTCAAAAAATATTTCTCTCTGGTAATGCTCATCAATCTAGCTTTTCAACCCCTAAACATGAAACTTCGAAACAAAAAGGATGACTCCATCAGTTACGCAAGTGACAAGATGTTAAACATTTAACACTCCCACATCTCAGCACCAGCTGCCTCTGGATAATGCAGGCTTGCCTTAGAGAAAGGAAAAGGAGGAGAAGAAAGAAAAAAGAAGAAAGGAAAAGGGACAGCTCTTGCAGCAAGAATGCAAAATTCTCTGCAGATGTGGAGGAATCTGAAGATGTACCTACTGCACAAACCTCCTCTCCTGAGGGAACACTGAAGTGAGTCTCCATTGGGTTCTCAGCTCCTGCTGGTGCCCCCTGTCTCCACCTTTCCATAGATCACTCTGATTACAGCACTTGCAGCTCTAATAAGTGCATTGGATTAAAATTACTTGTTCAATGGGGGAAGGGACGTGACCCCAGTACATTTCCAAATCCCAGTGTAACTGCTCAATAAATGCTGGTTGCCTGAATGAGCTGGAGAAGTAAGTATACAGCTGGAGCCCATTCCTCATCTTGGGCATCTCTGCTCTGATCTCAGGCCAGCTGAGCAGCACCTACTGAGCAAGCAGTGTGCTCGGTTGATTTTAACAAGATTCTTCAACAAAAGCTTTGTTAAGAGTCCAATACTAGCATCGGCTTTAAAGAGCCAAGAGACTGTTTTCTTCTTTAAGTGTTTTGTCATGAGGAATATTGGTGAGATGGCAAAAGGCATCTATGGCTTTTCACCATGAGCCATTTACTAGGGTGAGAGGCAGAAAAGGCCACCCTGGGGGCTCATGAAGGCTGTCTGGCATTAGGCTTGTTAGTAGAGAAGTTCTCTGTGCCGAGTGAGGCCTGCTGCAGAGGGGTGCCCATTTAGAAGATACTAAGAAGCTCTCAACAGTGAAGAAAGAATAATATAAATAGCATACTGTCAGTGGCTGGGGTTCATTCTTTCATTCAATGAACTTTTGATGAGTAACTACCATGTGACAGGGTTATTCTTGGCACTAAAGGATGAAGGCAGATGGGGTGGTGTGGGAGTGGGGATGCAGATGAAGAATAAGGCATATGGCTGAGATGCTGGGCAGTTAATTCAGTAGATCTCAGATTCATCATCCACCTTTCAACGTAGAGACTAACAAACTACAAGCTGTGAAACCTTTGGATAAGTTAACTTCTTTTCTTATCATGATGGGTGCATATTTTATTAACCTTTCCTTGCCATTTAAAAAGACAGACTCATAAACAGGTGATCGGATGCATGGCATCATCAGTTCGAGATGGGCTGAGTGCCAAGAGCAACCCCTGTTGTGCTGCCCGGTTTGCCCAGTTCCAGGGGTCCATACTAGGTTCAAGGTGGAGCTCTGCCGTGTCTATGTCACCCCTGTCTCATTTGCATTGCTATGTTTTTTTCTTTCTTTTACCTTCAAGTCTACCCACGTCCTTGCGATGACCCTTTCTAAACACAGCTGCAGAAATCAAGCTCATTCAGGGTCATTCACGGTACAATTTCTATGAAGATTACTGGTTGCTGTATCCAGCTCCATCTGGATCATTGCATGCTCACTACCTAGATGAAGAGGCTGAGGTCTCAGTGACTGGAAGGGAAGCAACATAGAGGAAAGTCATTCTCTTCTTTATAGCTTTTCTTGGATACTAAACTCACTTATCTTCAGGTTCACTTATTTCTACTTCTGTTCACTTTAAATCCCCATCCATATCCTCTGCTTTGGCCACACCCAACTCTACTGTTCTACAGATGTACCACCCGGATTCCCAGGCCCCGGCCTTTGCCCTTGTGGGTCCCTTCTCCTAGTGTGCCCTTTCTCCCCTTCTCTCTGCTTGGTTAATTCTTCCACATTCAAATAGCTTTGCCTTCAGGAAGCCTCCCCTAATCCTTCCCAAGCTCCGGGGGCACCCTCTTCCTGCCTCAATACTTACTTCCTGTTTGCTTTTCTGACCTACTCACTGGACTATAAATTCCCCCAGAGTGACATCCATTATTGTGTTTCCAATGTCTACGACATGATGTGGCACACAATAGATGCTTAGTAAGTGTTAGGTGAATGCACATATGCCCAGGGGAATAACTGAAAGGAGGAGCAATGGGATCAGGTATATAAAGGGGTAAGAATAATACGGGAAAGTGAAATATTTGGGGTTTTTTCATCTATAAGTAAAATATTGCTAATGCTCTAAATAAAGAAAATATGGAAGCAGGCATGGTGGTACACGCCTGTAATCCCAGTACTTGGGAGGCTGAGACAGGAGGATCAGGTTTGAGGACAGCTTCAGCAAGTAGTGAGACCCCCTCAGCAAACTAGTGAGACTCTGTTTCAAAACAAAACAAAAAAAATTTTAAAAAGGGGCTGGGGATGTAGCTCGATGGTAGAATGCCCCTGGATTCAATCCCCAGTACCCCCACAGGCACGCACGCATGCACACACACACACACACACACAAATGCACATACACACAAATGGGCAATACAGCAATACAAAGAGGATGAACAAAAAAGAAGATAATGTATTTAATTTGCCAAGACTAGCTATCAAAATATTGGGGCTCTCTGGGAGATAGGGCCGGAGTACTGCATATCTAGTAGGAGCTCAACACATATTTGTATTAGTTGATTAATTCCATAAATTTTCTAATTATAGCCATATTTAAACTTTGTATACTATTCAAGTTCATATATGTATGTGTGATATGTATGTGTGTGTGTGTGTGTGTGTGTATGTGTGTATCCCTAAGGTAAAGAGGCATTTAAGTAACATATAGGTCCCTATAGTTTTAAGCAAATTATAGTGCAAGGTTCTGACCTAATTTAATTGGCAGTAGTTTTAAATAATCCAATCACTGGATGATTTTTCAATGATTTCTTTTTTCTCCTTCAGTCTAGATTTTTAAAAACTAAAGATAGGAATATTGATTTCCTTTTGTGCTAAAGACGTCAGGAAGTAAAAATCTGGGAATAATGTAGTTAAACTTTTTGTTAAGTAGTTTTTAAACTCAGAATTATCCATCCTTTAAAAAAAAGTAGCTAAAGAATACACAAGCAACAACAAAAAAACATGTTTATAAAATTGAAATTCAGATCACTTAACACCAGAAAGTAGTTCATAGGTACCTTCATAATCAAATAAGTTCTATTCTTTATCATGTGTGTATTTATTTCATGATTCCATAATTTATTTTCCTCTATTTTTGTTTGATAAAATATTATTGAGGAAAAGAGTATAAGGCTCATCTTGCTCTCAACAATAAATGACATTTTCTTTTTTTTTCCTGTGGTACTGCAGATTGAACCCAGGGCATTCTACCTCTGAGCTTTATATTTTTTGTTTTGAAACAGGGTTTCACTATGTCGCTAATGCTGTCCTCAAACATGTGATCCTCCTGTCTTAGTCTCCCAGGTACTGGGATTACAGGCGTGTGCCACCATGTCCAACTAATAAATGACACTAAAAAAATAGAATGGTAAATATTTACCTGGGTGAAACCAGTATATTTAGATTTGTTATTTCTCAAGCATTTAAAATCATTTCCATTTTCTATATAGTACTCTAGCTTTTAGCAGGCACATTCACAATTAACTGCAGGTTTTCTTATCAGGGATTATAGAGAAAAATTGAAATCCTAAAGAGTCATTTCTCCTGATTTCTGTCACTCTCATGTAAGCGGCTTGATGTGTAGAAACATCCAGAAACCCTTATATTAAACCAAATGGCACTGAGGAATGGTCCTCACTGTTGAATTTGACAATCAGGTAGTGCAAATAAGTGAGGAAAAGCTATGAGAAATTTGTGGGTAAAGCTGCAATTTAATGAGGAAAAAGGAGTGTCCTACTATTTCAAAGAGAATAAATGATAAGAAGGAGAAACGAGTGCAGGAGTGAGGATCCTGCGTCCAAGGCAGGGACAGGCTTTCCTCAGTCTCAGAAAGGGATTTATCTCTTTCTGGAGAAAAAGCAAAACAACTATGAAGAAGGAGACATTTATCTTTAATTTAAAACAAAACAACACCAATTTCCAAAGATGATATTAAATACTCTATATGTATTTCCTCTAGTCTTTGCAAAAACCAGACAAGGTAACATCATGATCCCTGTTTCATTAAACCAAGGCCCAAGTTTACACTCCTCTTAGCAGGCAGAAGTGGGATTCGAACACAGGGATCTCTGCCTCCAAGATGCATGCTCTTTTTTAGTGTAGCATTATCATCTCCCACTTCTGCTGTCAGCAAAGCATGCCCTTCCTCCTGAGTCTGTCTTCTAACAGACACCTGCCCTGGGGCAGGCTCCGAGCCAGGGCTCATGCCAGTATGCACCGCTCTGCCGGATCGAACCACAAGTGTCCTCTGAGTGTCGTGTGCCTTGGGGCCTACGGGCAGTTTCTTTCTTTTCCTCCTTTTTTGATGTTCTTCTCTGCCTTTTGTAGAGTGTAGTGCTCACATTCACCAGTTCTAGAACCACTCTGGGGAGGTGCAAGTCCTGCTTTGGGCATTTACCATTTGTATTTTCTTGGACCTCATTTTCTTCTCATCTATAAAATGGAGAAAATTATAATACCTTTCTCATGATTATGGGAATTAAATGAGATACCACAATTAAAGTCTTTTTTAGTGTAGCATTATCATCTCCCACTTCTGCTGTCAGCAAAGCATGCCCTTCCTCCTGAGTCTGTCTTCTACCAGACACCTGCCCTGGGGCAGGCTCTGTTATCTGGTTGAAATCAATATGGGTAGGTTAGTATAATTATTAGTTCCATATGTACCTCTCTGCAGGGAGGTGTCCCCATGCACTTTAGCCTCCTGTGATTGCTGCCCGCCTCTCCTCACTCTAAGCAACGCTTTTCGCTGTGCTTACATGAGCCCAGAGTCATGTGCCCAATAGTGTATATATCCCATAGCATTATAAATGCATCTGGCATCAATTTTCCATGATCACTACTTACAGGGTGAAAAGATTCTTGTCTTTTTGACATCTCCAGTCCCTGGCTAACTCCTGGCAAAATGTTGGCACACTGTAAATGGTGAATTAATACATGACTGACTGAGAGAAGAAAGTAAAGAAACACTACTTCAATTTTCAATGCTGATTATCCCAAGGCAGTTGAGTTTCTACATCTCAGAGCTCACATACCTGGACGATGAGCTCATATGACACTAAATTAAAGAACCATACTGGTAGAAAACACCAACATGGCTGAAACCAGGACTTTTAAAATCTCACCACTGAACTGTGCTTCTCCATGTTCTTGGTGTCAATGAACAACCCTAATGTGAAGGAGAACAAAAATTGCACAAAAGCAAAAAAGAGACTTTGGGATCGAAAGATTTGCATTGATTGTGACATTCATTCCTTTACATATTCATTCATTCATTCATTCATTCATTCATTCAATACACATATGTCTACCATACTGTGTGCTAAGCATAGTGATAAATGTTGAGACTGCAAAGATTAAAGACATGGTTCTTGACCTCCAGGAGGTCAAGACAACATGTGTTTATGTGGGGGCAGTTGACATACTATATGATTATTATATTATAATCATCCAAATGATTATAATATAGTTTCTATGCTCTGATGGGATATACATAAGATATAATAACAACAAACATGATGGGCCTCTAACTAGTTAAGGGTATTCAGAAACACTTTCTAGAGGAGGAGATTTGGGGATTGATATTGGTTTTAATTAAATCCTTCAGGCTGGGCATGGTGGCTCACGCTTGTAATCCCAGTACTTTGGGAGGCGGAGACCGGAGGATCCGGGTTCGCAGCCAGACTCAGCTCTCTCTCTCACTCTCTCTCTCTCTCTCTCTCTCTCTTTCTCCTTAGTGAGGCCCTCCGCAACTTCGTGAGACCCGGTTTCAAAATAAAGTATAAAAAATAGGGCCGGGGGCATAGCGCGGAGGTAGAATGCCCGAGTTCAATCCCGGTAACGCAAAAAAAAAAAAAAATCCTTCATGTATTAGTGTGCTAAAAAGGTCGGGGGGACAAGGGTGAAGAAATTTGAAAATTTCCTTGTTATATATTATGTGTTCTCTCTGCAAGTTTCTTTGGGCCTCTATTTAAAGAACACTTAGATCATGCTTGCCTTGAAATATTCATAAGGCATAATATGGGGATCTAGCAATCAGAATACTTATATCTGTACAAAAATTAAAGATTTATTCAACATCAGTCCTCTTGAGATATTTTCTTTAGCATAATATACCATGCCACTTGGTACTGCTATTGCAGATACAAAATTGTTTCACATGGGTGGGTCTACTCCTCAAGGAACATAAACAACATAGGCATTATACTAAGTCAAAAGTGGTAAGATAGATATAGCTTTTCTAAAAAGACAGGAAATCTTCCAATCAAGTGTAAGGATGGGATTAGGAATGCTTGTAGAGAGAGGTAAGACAACCTTGGAGGAGGGGTAGGATGTAGAAAAAGATGGGGGACACTCTAAATACATTAGAGGTAAAAGGGTCTACAGAGATTGGCAAGTCCTGTGCTTCTTACATTTTGATGTACCTTCCCAAGTCACCTGTTAAAATCTTGTTAAAATGCAGACTGTGATTCAGTTAGGTCTTGTGTGGGGTCTGAGATCCTGCTTCTCTAATAAGCTCCTAGATGATGCTGAGATGCTGGTCTGCGGGCCACACCTTGAGAGCAAGTGTGACGCTCCCCTGCCTCATTATAGACGAGAACCCTGAAACCCCAGGCAGGAAGGGACTCACTCCTGTCACACAGCTAACTAGTAGGACAGCAGCTCTTTTGTCTCTCCCTATAATAGCTCAGCAAGCAGAGAGAAGATCATAGGCTTTGGATTCAGGCTGATCCGGACTCAAATCTCGGCCCTGCTGTTTACTAGCTGCAAAGCCTTGGGCAGGTCATTTATCCTTTTTGTGCTTCAGCTTTCTTGTTTGTAGAATACTGATAAATAACTCTTACCTGGTAGAAGAGTTGTGATAAGTCAATGTTATGACTAGCCTACAAAAAAGGCACAGTAAAGTCTAGAACATAGTAAATGATCAAAGCATGCAATATATTGCCTCCTTTCATTTGTTGGCCAGGTTAATTTGGCCATCGTGTGCACAGAAATATTAATCTGCATCATACCCCCACCCCGGGGCCTACGCTGTGCTGCTTCTAGTGACAGGAGCCCAGTTAACTGACTGGCAAATAAGCACCAGATTATGGCTAAACAAAACGGATTTCACTTTCTTCACAGTCTCTTTGAAAAAGAAGTGTAGGAAGGTAAAGGCATATCCATTAGTGAATTTTTCATACTTGTTCTTAATTGAGGCCTTTAAAACATCTGTTCATGAACAGGAGATGCTCAGTTAATATCGCACATATTAACGGTGAGTGGTTTTCATTCTACTTAGGTTAATACAGGAATTGTTTTCTTTCCTGGATCCATGATTTTTTATTTTTCTGGTTGCTTTAGTTGCCATTACCTAACTACCAGGAGAAACGAAATCTCATAGGCTCTAAGGAGATAATAAGAAACAATGACTGGTGAAATGTGTTTTTAAATAACACACCTCCTGTTTCTAACACGAGCGAGCGAAACGAAGAATGCTGCCACTTTCGCGTTACAGGAGGGTTAGATTTTAGTCCATATGAAACGTGCCAAAGGTAAAAAGAAGAAAAAAAATCTATGAGAAATTAAGCCTGTTAAACTGTGCAGTGCCATTGTAAGAGCTGCTTCAGAAATCTATTTAGAAATCATCGCTCTTGTATCTGAATCATTACTGAGACACGGCATCACCCACTTCTTATTACTGCAAACATAGCAACAGTTGCCATGCAGGCAAGAGATTCGCAAGGCAAACAGTGGAGTCTGGAGGGAGCGAGAGGGCCGGCAAGCTGGAGTCAGGGCTGCTGAGCAGAGCACAGTGCCACCTGTATAGATTTAATTAGGCTGGTTGTTCTCTTTGGTCCCTGTGCTGTGTCCTGTCAGACATTTCACTAGAGCAGAAACAGTCTCAAAAGCCGCATTTTTCAGACCAAGTCCTACTTACAGTCGTGCACAAATGTAACCACGGAATGCAGGATCTCGCTTTGATGTACCTAAGAGTGGGTCTGGGTACTCCTTTTGTGTATGAATGGAGCAATGGCTGGGGGTTTTTCTTCATTTCCAGGAATAGGAAAAAAAAAATCCTAAAACTCTCATCATTAGAAAGTCAGGCCACTCATTGTCCCAATATGTCATTTCATCTAATTGAAAACTGCGAAATCTGTCACCATTTATTTAGCAGTTTGCCTCTGGCGAATCTTTGCAGGTTCCCTTCATGTGGCTGGGAATTAGTTAATTAGTATCACGAAATGCGTGAAGAGGAAAATGCACTGTGGCTCGCCCTTTGGGTTAGGAGGAAGCCCCTTTTAGGTTGCTAACAAGCACTGTTGGAGGATAGAAAAGAACGTGGAATTACAGCGCCAGAATCGCAGCCAGGAGGGCTAGGAGGGCTGCGGCTCCTTCTCTACCTCAAGTGGCTATGTTGTAACCTAAATATGTCACTTGCGCACTCTTTTCATGCAAATCTTTCATGTGTGACAATAAATTCGGGCCCTTAAAGCTTATTTTTTTAAGAAAGATGGCAATTTTACACATGTAGGGCTCTTCCCATACCTTCACTTTTATTAATTTCCCGTTTTTCATCACTTCCTCTTCTGAACACAGTATTTTGTTTGATGTTCTTTCTTTGACATTTTTTCACGGAGAAAGGTTGTTTCCAAGTGAGGGTGGTTTTAAAAGTCAGGGAAAAGACTGACATTTTTCACATGCTCCTTAACTTTGAGGCTGAATGCCTTTGTTCCAGGTGAAACCTCCAAGCTTCTACCCCTAGTGCTGCAGTCAGAAGGGCAGCAGCCCACACGTGGTTAGTCTACTGGTTGCTAGATGGCGCCAGAGAGCGGGGCAACTCATGAAAAGCAGCTACCGCGGCGGTTGCTATGGGTCCACATCAACAGAAATGCAGCTCTTTCCTAGAGCCCTATCACATTTCAGCCCAGACAGTGTTCAGTCGTGATGATTTGTAAGATAGCAGAAACATGAAATGCAAAGGACACTAGAAATCAATTTACAATCTTCTTTTTTCATGTGGTACTGGAGACTGAACCTTAATTAATTTTATTTTGAAACAAGGTTTTGCTAAATTATGACGTGCTGGTTTTGAACCTGCAATCCTCCTGTCTCAGCCTCCCAAGCAGTGGCATTATAGGCATGCACCATGGAGCCCAGCTTCCTTTCACTTTTTTGAGTGTTTGTGTAGGTATGTGAATTGTTTGTATATTTTACTATATTGCTTTTTTGGGTATGATATCTAGGGCTGTTGTAAAGAGTTTTTCTAACAACATACATGGCTATGTTTGTAATGTAGATGGTCATGTTTATCTTTTGAATTTTCATGGAAATAGTTTTAGCTTCCTGCAATACCCTTCCCTAATTTCCTTAATTTTCCCTATTATATGATAGTCAGGGACATAATGAAGTATAGCAAGTATTTTCACATCCTCACATCAAGGTGCACAGCTATATATTTTCCCTTTCAATCCCACATTTCATGGCATTGGAAGAGATTTCTTCCTTTGTTAATTAGAGAAATTTATAGGCCTCAAGAAGATCTGAGCTTAAAAAAAAAGAGATACAGTTAGCTGGTAGGCATCATGGCCCTTGCTTAGATTATAGCTTCTTTCCTTTGGCTTTTGTATTTTTCCATTGCAGAGCCTTAATGAGCCTGATAACTGACCTTCAGCAAGTGAGTGTCAAAAATTAATATATTCCAGAGATGACAAAAATAGTGAAAAATTGTCTTGTTCTTACATCTAGGCAAGCGACATCTTACTCTCTTCTTTATACACTCAATGCGAGCAAGGACCACAGAACTTAAGTCACATGACCAGAGTCACTGACTTAGTAAGATAACTCTTTTTATTAGCTCAGACAACATGGCCAAAGTGAGAGTTAGATAATAACATTATTATTATTATTTTTTTTTTTTTTTGGTACGGGGGATTGAACCCAGGGGCATTCTACCTCCGGGCTACACTCCCAACCCTATTTTTTTATTCTTTATTTTGAAACAGGGTTTCACTAAGTTGAGGAGGGCCTCACTAAGTAGCTGAGGCTGGTTGTGAACCTGGATCCTCCCTTAGCCTCCCCAAGTACTGGGATTACAAGGGTGCGCCACCACGCCTGGCTAATAACATGATTATTAATAAGCACTGAGGCTGATTGAAAATTCCATTAGGTATATTTTAAGTACACAGTCTTTGAATAAGTAAATGAATAGTCCAGAAAACCAGATGCTATCTTTTTGCTATTTTCCTGAGTTTACAAATCTTAATTTCTATGTAAAATCAGCTAATATTTTTTGAGCCCCGACTGTGTTTATGGATCAGAAAGGGCAGGATATCTCTTCATTTCCGGCATTGAAAAACTCATGAAACTCATCGCCAGAAAACCAGGCTATTTGTTGGCCCCAAATTTCAACTAAAAGATTCTTCAGTTTTTCTTAAGTACAGGGAATGTGTGGACGAGGGCTACAGATTGGACTATTGGAGTGCAGAGTAATGAGGAAATGAAAAAACAGGCGAGTTTTACAGTTTCCTTAATTCAATGAAGAAATTATACTAAAATAGAATTAATCCTCAAAACCTCCACAGGTGTCCCTTCCGTTGGCAAATTCCTAGAAGGAAAGAGCTCATCCTTTTATGTGTTCTCATTGATTGTTGCTGCTTTTAGAAGTGTGGCAGGTTGATTCTGAGAGATATGATTGAAGAAAAAAGAGAGGGACAGGGTTAGTCCATGACAGGCTGGTGAACCAGGCGGCCAATGTGGAGTGGTTGTGTTCAGGTTGGATCTGTATCAGTGCAGGCAGCTGATTATAATCTGTCATAAGGAGGCGTAAGCGGCAGCAAAGTGGCTGGTATCAGAGTTAGGGTGAGAAGGGACATTTCCTCTGCAATCAAAGGCTGTCCTGGCCACAGACTGTAAGTGCACAACGTTTCACTGGCTCTGCCAGAGCTTTAGTGTGAGGCAGTTCAGTGCCCTGGGCAGCTCTCTGCTGATTATCCTCAAAGATCAAACCTGAGGTTAGAACTTTCTGGTGCTTAAAGGTGTTTCAAACATGTTGGCCAAGTTTAGTCTCAAAGACAGCATGATATGGAGACTCTATCAGACAGGCCCAGATTCAACTATTAACTTTTTTCCCACTACATAGTTTCCTACAAGTTATTTAAAATTGAGTCTCAGTTTGTTTTACTTGAAAATGAAAACCATGAGGCATACTCCATAGGACTGTCATGAGAATTAAATGGCATCATGTTTGTTCATTCATTCATTCCACAAATAGGAATTTAGCACCTCCAGGTACTAGACACTGTTCTGAGTACTGTAGATACAGCAGTGAAAATGAGAGAAGTTGATTATGCATGTATGATGTTTACAATCTAGTGTAGATACTAATAAAAAGTAAACGATTGGCTACGACTCTCATTCCAGGTAAGTGCAATGAAACTCTTATACTGATTCTTATTGGCCAAAGACCTGAATTATTATTATTACTGTTATTACAGTACTGGGAATGGAAACCAGGGTGCTCTACCACTGAACTACATCCCCAGCCCTTTTTATTTATTTTTTTTATTTTGAGACAAGGTTGTGCTAAATTGTCCAGGCTGGCCTCAAACTTGTGATGCTTCTGCTTCAGCCTTCGGAGTTGCTGGGATTACCAGCTTGAGCTTCCAGGTCTGGTAAGACCTGAGTTTTAATGGACCACCTGGGGGAGATACAGCAGAGGTCCAATCAAGGTGGGAGGTCAGATAAGAAACACCTTATAAACCCCAAATCCTTAAGAGAACAAGATTAGGTGAACCAGGGAACATTAAATCTACTCTATCTAGGTAGATGCAAAGGATAAGTGGCCTATTTCATACTTAGTTCCAGGTAAAGCAAGAAAATGTAATAATTCTGAGAAGTTCTATACATAAGCCCCCCCCCACATAAGTGGGTTTAAAAGGGAATTATTAGTATATGTGCTTTATGAAAACTCCAATTGTGTTCCTCAGGTGTTAGTATCCCTAGATGATGAACAAAAGCAAAAGAAAGTCATCTGTGGACTAACCCACACCAAAAAAGGACAAACAAACAAACAAACAGCAGAGATAAACGGCCAAGGCACAGGAGTTCATAGAAACAAAATTTCTAAACACATGACCAAATAAGGCACGAGGAGCAAGAATTAGCGAGAACAAGTTAGATTGATAAAGACTTCAGAGCTCTGAATTACAGATGTAGAATATGAAATAGATGTGTTTAAATAAAGAACAGAATAAAAGTATGTAGAAGGAACAGAGATTTTTAAAACTGTCCAAATTGTAAAAAAATTCAACTTCTAGAATATAATAAAAATCATAAATGAATTTAAAATTCAGTGAACAAAATAACAGCATATTAGATCCAGCTCCTGAGAAAATGAGTAAATTAGAGGATCTGAAAAAATTACCCAGAAAGCCGCAGAAACAAGGGGTGGAAGCATATACATGACTGAGAAACAGGGAAACTCAGCGGGAGAATTTTAAAATACATGCAATTAGCCGGGCGTGGTGGCGCACACCTGTAATCCCAGTATTTTGGGAGGCGGAGACTGGAGGATCCGGGTTTGCGGCCAGCCTCAGCTCTCTCTCTCTCTCTCTCTCTCTCTCTCTCTCTCTCTCTTTCTCTACTTAGTGAGGCCCTCCACAACTTCGTGAGACCTGGTTTCAAAATAAAGTATAAAAAAAATAGGGCTGGGGGTGTAGCGCGGAGGTAGAATGCCCCTGGGTTCAATCCCGGTACCGCAAAAAAAAAAAAAAATACATGCAATTAGAGTTCTAGAAAGAGTAAATAAAATGAGATAAAGAAATATTACAGGAGATAATACTGAGAATTATCCAGAATTTGTGAAAGATGCCAATACTCAGATTCTGAAAATCCAAAAAAAATCCCAAGCTAGATAAATAAAAATAATCCTATATCAATACACAACATAGTTCAACTGTAAAATACCACAGAGAAGCTCTAAAAGCAGGTAGAGAGGGCAGATTGGAAACAAAATGACAAAGAGATCGATAGATGAAATTTTAATAGAAACAAGGACAGTCAGAAACATGTGGAATAGCATCTTTGAAGGAATGGGGGAAAAACTGAAGACCTAAAATCCTATATCCACTAAGTATCTTCTTTTTTTGGGTACTAGGAATTGAACCCAGGATGTTTTACCTCTGATCTATATTCCCAGTCCTTTAATTTTTAAAAATTTTTACCATTTATTTATTTATTTATTTATTTATTTATTTATTTATGGTACTGGGGATTGAACCCCCGGGTGATTTATCTCTGAGCTACATCCCCAGCCCTATTTTATTGTTTATTTTGAAACAGGATCTCTTTAGGTTGTGGAGGGTCTTGCTAAATTGCTGAGGCTGGCCTTGATAGAACCTGTGATCCTCTTGTCTCAGCCTTCCAAGTATTGGGTTTACAGGTGTGCACCACTATGCCCAGCCCACTAAATTATCTTTTAATAAAGAAGAAAAATAAAAGTATTTTCACATGCTTACTTCTAACCAAGTTATGCTGAAGGAAATTTTAAAGATGCATTTGAGGAAAAGAAAAATGATTCTAGAAGAAAGATCTAAAATGTAAGTGTAATGAATGATGAAACAGTAAATAAGAGTAAGTCAAAATAAATCATAGCTTTATAAGATAATAAAGTAATATCTAAGGTAGAATTTTAAAAATCATGATAAAAATAAAATACAGAAATAGTTGTGTAAGTTAGGAGGGAGTAATTTGCAATCAAAATGGGTGTGAGATCTTTCTTTTGAGAGTAGAACAAATATATTAAATAGGTTAAACATGGCATGTCTATGGGAAACAGGGAACCTTCTAGTTTGTCTACAGTGTGCCCCACTAAGGATGCTATGGACATTTTGCGCAGGAAAATTTTGTATTTTATAGAATTGCTCAAAACACTGTAGGAAGGTCAACATTCTGGCCCCAGCTCAGTAAATATCAATGGCACCTCGTTAGCCACTGGAACAACCCCCCCCCAAAAAAAAGCCTCAGATATCTACCTAAACCATGAATGCATTTGAGAAGAATGAAGAGTGAGAGCGACAGTTCAGAACCACTGGGACATATGATGGAAATGTGCATTGTAGATGACTATAGACTCCAGGATGAAATAACTTCACTCAATTTTAGAGGCAATAGAGAGTTATCAAAGGTTTTAATGCAGACAATGTTGGGGTTGTACATAAGGAAGATTATGCTGGCTGCAGAGGACTAGATAGTTCAGGGCAGGGAGAAGTTGGAACAAGAAAGAAGCTAAGATGCTGCACAGGTCAAGGTTAGATATATGGACTGGGGGTCAAGTGTGTGTGTGTGTGTGTGTGTGTGTGTGTGTGTGTGTGTGTGTGTGTGTGTGTTTTCAGAGGATTGTATAAAACCACAAAAAGTCCCATGGAGAAAAGAAAAGCAAGATGTGAGAGTTTAAGGTGGTCATGATCATAGTGTTGAAAATGCTGATTGTGGACAAGTGACACAGGAAAAAAGTTGGGGATGGAGAAAGGATTAGAAGAAATAGGGAATATCTGAGGATCCTGAGGGAAGTTTCAGGACAAAGAAGTATGTAGAAGAGGTGGACTATTAAAGAGGGCAGAATTTGCCCCATGATGATGAGGAGACATGACCACTGTTAGTTGATAAACACTCTGCTCCACAACAGCAAATGGTCTCCTAAACCGCTCTCCTGTCTGCATGCCTCTGAGGTACATCAGTTCCATAAAGCTATCATCTTACACAATTGCTGTGTTACAGAAAAACAATGTGTGAATTGAAATTTCATAAGCTATATTCAATTTTTAGAAATTGAAATGCATTCTCAGTGCACTAGGCAAGCTTTCTATTTAAAGGAACCCTTTGATGGACCCTTTTGTAGTGTGAAAGATTAATTCCAAATGTATCTGTTTTACAGTTCCAAACTCTGGATCCTTGATTTCCATCTCCTGGACAGCTAACTAGGTCGTAGGCATACTATTCTCAGAGCCCAGCCCCACACAAACACTAATTGGTTTTCGCATCTGAAAGGTTGTGTATCACTTTGTCATTTCTAAATTTACATGATGTAATCCATGCACAAGATGGGAGATTTCATACCCTGTGGGAGGAGCAAGTGCCACATGCTTAGTTTTCCAAATATATCTAGAGACGTGAAATATTTTAAAAGAGGCAGAACTTCAAGAGCGCCTTCCTCAATCTCAAGTTATATCAATTCGTGGTTTTGGTCAGAATTAGTAAATTCTTATTATCTGTGGGGAAAATATCTGACATAATTTCTCACCTTGAAATTTATTTCATGAAGGAAAATAATAATCACTAGCAATAAATTTGCAAACAATCAACCCAAACCCTCAAGTTACAGAATTCCAATCCATGGGCTGTAAACTTTATAACCAGAGGTTGAAAAGGAAATGCATCCTTTCTAAGACATAGTTGAAGAGCCCTAGGTCCACATATTAGTAGGGACTACAAGCCAGATCATGTACCCATTTTTCAAAATCATAATGCTATGCTAAAATTATACTTTACTGTGTACTTTGAATGAGTTTATTAGGAAGCCCAAAGGTCAGAGTTAACTAGTACATTGCAAGGATTTATGAGAGAGACCATGGAGGTATTCAGCCTTCAGAATGGTCCTCTTTGTTCATAGTTTCTATTTCACCTCTGCTCTTATTTTCCTCTTCCATTTACCCCATTGGTTGCATCTTCCCACAGAATGACTGGCAGGTTATCATTGTATCATTCTCTTTCAGCAGGCTTCTCATACCTGGTTGTATGTTGGAATTACCTGGGAAACTAAAACATTCTGATGCCTAGGTGCCACTGCCGTGGACTTTGGTTCAATTGGTCCTGGGCACTGGAACTTGTAAAAGCTCCCTAGATGATTCTAACGAGCAGTCAAAGTTGAGAACTACTGTCTTATAGGCTGTTAAACTCATGGCCCTGCTGAACTTAGTCCATCAATTCCTGTATCCTTGGGCTCTTTGACTTTAGGAACCTATCGATTTCTAGTCTCACTTCCTCTGCCTTCATATACACAAGCTGAAAAGACAGACTTGAAAGAAGTAGCTGAACTCATTCCTGGATCCACTTCCAAAAGAAACTGGAAGAAGTCCAGCAAACACAAGTATTGGCAAAATATATCAAGCTTCTGGAACGTGCCTCTCTTGTGCCAGAAAAATCCAGAAGGCACAGAGAGGCCTGAGTAAGAATTCCAGCTCTGCCTCCCCCTTGCTTCCCGTTAACTTGGGAAAGTTGCTTACCTTTCTGAGCCTTGGTTTCTTCATCTATAAACATTGGAATACCTGCTTCTGAAGGCTTAAGGAGACGACTATGTAAAGTGTTAAAAATAGTATCTAGCATGTTCAATAGTGATAGCTATTTAAATGGAAAGAACTGAGAAAATGGCTGAAGCTGTTCACTGATTATGTTCCAAATTAATAATAATTTCCATATATTGAGCAAATGTATCCAATTCTTCATTCTTTATCTACTACACAAATATTTATTACTTATTGACCTCATGTCAATCATACTGCTAGATAATTGGATTAGTAATGAATAAAAAAGACATGATTCCTACCTTGGTCCATTTTACAGCTTAGCTAAATGCTTTACCTATTACCTATTCCTGTCATTGATTTCAAACAATCCAAAGATTGAGCTTGCTAGAGGGATGGTACAACTAGCAAACTGACCTTCAATTCACCCTCATAGCAAATGCTCTGAGACATGCAAGGCTGTTCAGAGAACTTGCACATAATAGACAGACACATACTTATCAGAGTTCCCTAACAGTCATGAAGGGCCAGGAGGCTATTAAAAACACCTACAAGAATATCAAAAGAAGCAGCTCAAAACCTGGTGGGTTTTTGCACTCAGTTCAGGCAGTTTTATTAATCGTGGTTCACCTATCCAGGTGTTTGAAGGCCAAAGAGGCTGTGTTCCTCCAACCCCTACTCCTTTTACTCCCAACTCTCCCCAAATGGGAGTACTGTGTGCCTCCCATCCTGTGCAGCCCTGCACACTGCAAATTCTGTGATTTATCCACATTATTAGAACTGTATTCTTGGCTTGGGTCTGCTGGGATCTTTCAATCACTCGCTGTCACTACTGTGACAATAGTTTCTCTTATATCAATTTTAAGAGCTGGTATTATTATCTGTATTTTACATATGAGACTTAAGTAGCTTGACCAAGGTCATTGAACTGGTAAAAAGCAAAGCCAAGATTGGACTTCAGATCTGTTTGATTCATCCTCTTAACTTCTGTCTCAAGTGGACAAATCTCAGGTAATTGTGATTTAGAAATATCAAAATCTGACTGTTTGGAGAATTAATTTTAAGAACCACAGCAGAGAATAAGAAGAGGAGATGGAACTAGAAGAAGATGATGCGACCAAACCTAATCTAATATTATGGCCTATGGGCCTCTTATGAAATTATATCGAAGACTGAAATCCAATAAAGAAATGTGTCTAGTTTGCCTAGTTATCAATCAAACCTGCTGGTACTTAATTTCATGACATTCCATAGATTAAAGCCTTCATGATTCAGAGTCCCATCTCTTCATAGCTGCAGCTGCAACTCTTTTGTCAGGCCAGGAATATAATAACTACTGCTAAAAAAGCAACAGTAGCAATTTTTAGATTGTACAAGACCCTTGGTAACCCCAGATCACCTTTCCCACCTCCATCACACTAAACCTTTGCTCTGATAATAGAATGTGTGAGTGTGTGAGTAGGTGTGTAAACACACACACATGTGCAACCAGCCCATATGTGAAGGCTCTGGAGCTCATGTGGAAGGAGGAAGATTCTGTCGTTTTTTCCTGGTTTTTCACGGGTTGCAGTATGCACTTTTTCCATCAAGCTCATAGTTACTGTCTTCTTGGCTACCCGTCTAGAACAAGGGTCCCTGGCAGCCTTGTTTATATGAATGAACGAAAACTCCACCCCCACTCCAACCACATGTGCTTAGACCAGAGATGGCTATTTAATTCACAGAGGAGCAATCACATTTTCTTTTATGGTAGACTACATCTTTATTGCTAATTCACTATGAATTATTATATTATTATTATATCCATGAATTATTAGATTATTCTTGTATCTATGGTCTTCATCGTGTGACTTTACAGTTCTTCCCATTAGAGGTTGAGTATATATTCTCTCCCTGTTGACATTTGGACTCTGCTATGTGACTTGCCAGTGGAATGTCAGAGGACGAAACTGGAGCGAAGGCTTTGAATGTGTGGGTGAAGTGCTAGGCCTTTTTCTGTGAGAAGAGCATCCCCCAGGTAGTATATTCTACATGCTTGCTTAAGGAGGGTGAGAAATATGTGGAGGAGACCTGGGCACAGTCTGCAGGTCAGAGTTAATCCCAACCCCAACTGGTCCACAGACCCACGAGCTAGAAATAAATGCTTTGGGCTATATATCCCTGAATTTTGGGATGGATTATTATACAGAATCATTATGGCAATAGATGACTGAAGTATCTCTCCTTGAAACTTTACAATTCAGCTGAGAGACAGAAAGACTATCTATTGGGAAAACTGTGGCAGGTAAATGGCAGTGCTTACTTTGAAAGAATGCTGTACTAGCCGGGCGTGGTGGTGCACGCTTGTAATCCCAGTACTTTGGGAGGCGGAGACCAGAGGATCCGGGTTCGCGGCCAGCCTCAGCTCGCTCTCTCTCTGTCTCTCTCCCTGTCTCTCTCTCTCTCTCTTTACCTAGTGAGGCCCTCCGCAACTTCGTGAGACCCGGTTTCAAAATAAAGTACAAAAAAAAAATATAGGGCCGGGGTGTAGTGCGGAGGTAGAATGCCCCTGGGTTCAATCCCTGGTACCGCAAAAAAAAAAAAAAGAAAGAATGCTGAACTATATATATATATATATTTTCTTTTTCTGACTTACCCCTTTGCTAATATTTTTTATTTTGCTTTTATTTTCATTGAGGTAAAGTTCACATACCATAAAATTAGCCATTTTATTTTATTTATTTATTTTTTTGTGGTACCAGGGATTGAACCCAGAGGTGTTCTACCTCTGAGCTACACCCCCGGCCCTAATTTTTATACTTTATTTTGAAACCAGGTCTCACGAAGTTACGGAGGGCCTCATTAAATAGCTGAGGCTGGCCATGAACCTGGATCCTCCGGTCTCCGCCTCCCAAGTAGTGGGATTACAAGCGTGCGCCACCACGCCCGGCCAAAATTAGCCATTTTAAAGTGAGAAATTCAGTGTCATTTAATAAAATCACTTTAATTTACACTACCACTTCTAATTCCCAAATATTTTCATCATCCCCAAATAAAATCCAACAGCCATAAAGTGATTACTCCCAATTTTCTCCCTCTCCTTAGGCCCTGGCAACATCAATCTATTCTATTTTTCTTTTTATAGATTTACCTATTGCTATGAACTGGACTGTGTCCCCATTCAAATTCAGATGTTAAAATCCAACCTCTCATGTGACTGTGTTGGAGAAAGGACCTTTAAGGAAGTAATTAAGGTTAAGTGAGATCATAAGGGTGGAGCCTTGATTCCACAGGACCAGTGCCCTTTATAAGAAGAACAGACAACAGAGCTCTCTCTCTGCCATGTGAGGGAGCAGAGAGAAGGCTGACTTCTGTAAGCCAGAAGGAGATCCCCTACCAGAACCCAACTGTGCTGTAAGACTTCCAGCCTCTGGAACTGTGAGAAAGTAAATCTCTGCTGTTTAAGCCTCCCAGTCTATGGTGCTTTGTTATGCAGCCAAGTTGACAAACATACCTGTTCTATTCTGTATGTTCATGTAAATAGGGCCAGACAGCATGTGACCTTTGTGTCTGGCTTCACTTAGCATGTTTTCAAGGTTCATCCATGTTGTAAAATGTATCAGTCAGCCTCGTGTTGCTGTGACCAAAATACCTGACAAGCACAACTTAGAGGAGAAAAGGTTTATTTTGACTCGTGGTTTCAGTCTATGGTTGGCCAGCTTCATTGCTCTGGGCCTGAGGTGAGGCAGAATACCATGGCAGAGGGACATGGCAGAAGAAAGCTGCTCAGCTCACAGCAGCCAGAAGCAGAGAGAGCAAAAGGAGCCAGGGAGAAGATAAGTCCTTCCAGGGCATGTCCCCATCTCCTACAACTATGGTCTACCTCCTAGTAGTCCATTCAGTCATCCATTAATACATTTGATGGATTCATCCACTAATGAGCTCAGAGCCCTCATGATCCAATCGTTGCCTAAATGCCTCACCTCTGAACCTTGCTCCATTGGAGACCATTATTTCAACACAGCTTTTGGGGACACTCCAGATACAAACCAGAACTAGTACTTTATCCCCTTTTATGGCTGAAAATATCCTATTGTATCGATAACACATTTTATTTATCTATTCATCCTTTGGTGAACATTGAATTGTTTCTACCATTTGACAGTTTTAAATAGTGTTGCTATAAATACTTGAGTACAGGTATTTGAGTACCAGTTTTTAATTATTTTGAGTCTATCACTAGAAACAGAATTGCTGGATTATGGTTAATTCATACAACTCTGAAATTTTCTTGCTCAGATCTCAAAGCTATTTCCTTGCTCCCATCCAGAAATTCTTCTTTAGATTCCATAAGATAACCCCAAAATACATTCAGTAAAATTTCCTTTTTGCTTTAGCATATACATGTTTTGTTAAGCTGGAGTTAATTGTTTATTATATGCAACTTAGAGAAAGAATCTGAGATAGCAGAGAATACAATGTCTAATTTTGGGTCATGATATTATAGGAAAAATGGATTCAAAACTTCTCTTTCTATGTTTTCCAGAGTTAATCCCTTGTTGATAGAAATCAAATCTAGATGAGATTAATTTGACAAGGTTCTGAAATCTGGCTTTACCTTCAGACTGTTGCTTAGTTTGTCACTCACCTTTGGGACCAGGCAGCATAGGACCTTGCATTTAGGGCATATTCCAGTTCAAAACGACTCCGCAAAGCTGCCACGTGGCTCCGGCCAGGCCCTCCCCGACTCACCAGACAATCAGAAGAAGAGGAAGGTGAGAGAGACCCACTGCTGTTACTGGATGCAGGAGACATCAGCTGAATGAAGGAGTGACAGTAATTTAATTTAATTTAATTTAAGGAGTGAGTTATTTAATAAATCTAACAGGGATAAAGGCACAGAAGAGAATATGGATGTATTTTAGCTTTCTGTTCTAAGATTTCTCATATTTTAATTTCTATTTATTTTGGCTTGCTTCTGGTTTTACCTTTCAGACACCGATGGCAACATCTGGCTAACTTAATTTACTTTTCGACTCACTTCTATGTTGAGAGCTGTCCTGTTAAACTTATCTTCATCCTTCCCAAAATACATTAGGCCCAAATCAAATTCATAAAATATTTTGGTTATTATTCATTGATTAAAAGATTATCCACTATGGCAATAAGATTCATAGCAGAGTTCCTTTAAGTGGTAGCTAAAATTATTCCCTTTACATGAAATTATTCCTGTGACTTACACACTTTTCCAAGAATACATCCACTTTTACAAGATGAAGGATGCTTCAATGTCTGGCACATGTTTTCCCATAGAGAACAAGATAGAGAACAAGGCCAATGTCTTTGCTACTTGATCTTTCTTCAGATGTTTAATAGCAGCTGTTAGACTCACTCTAATTTTCTCTTTTCTGTGAAAAGCATTCCTGGTTCTTCCAATTGGTTCTCACCTTACATGATTTTCAACTCATTTGACCATTTTGACCTCTCACACTAAAATGTGTGCCCCAGTTTTCATTTCTTTAAAAGGATCTGGAGCACAACTGGGTACCATTTTGTTTGGTCATTTCAGAACTGGAGTGGTCGAACTTTTATCCTATAGTAAAAGACACTTCATAGTCTAATGGCCAATGAACTTGCTACCCACTAATATTCATAATGCTCCTAAACCATGTCTCTACCATTTTGTGCTTTTATTATTCTTTCTTTGGCTCTGGTGCAGAGCATTATATTATTTGTGTTAAATTTATTCTTGTCAAATGTGTCCTTTTTCTTCATTCTCTAAGATATTCTAGAATTATTCTTTCAAATATTTTCTGTTCCTCTCAACTTTATTATCTCTGCCAATGTCATGAGCAGCTCCCTCTTAACCTTGGTCAGGGCCACTGAGTGAAAAGTTGAATAGTGGAGAGGACAGAGCCTTGTGGGACTCCACAAGTCAAGTCCCTTTACACTGACTCTGGTCCATCAATCAGAGCAACCCAGTCCATCAAACTCTCTTTGCCTCCAGACCCTTCACCCTGGGGGTAGAGTATACTAAGAGGCTTGATCAATATAACAAGACAAATGAGAGTAGCAAGTCCTACCGTTATCCCTGTTTCTGGACTTCCCTTCCCAATTTGAAGGAATATATCCCTAGGCTAGGAGCGACCTTGCCTAGTAAAACACAAAGATTCAAAGTGAGAGGATACTAGGAACTCAAGCCCTTGAGGGCATCTCTTAGCACCCAAGATCGTGGGCAGATGCTCTTGTCTATAGGGACTGCTGAAGCCTCACCAAATACAACAGTATTCTCCTCATTTTCTATAAGTTTCAGGACCAAAGAGAAAAGAGTATGTCTAAAAATGAAGCCTCCTTCTACTTCCTCTCTAGAAGTTTAAGTGAAGAGTCATAAGACAGAGCCACTCACTACAGTCTACAACTGTAGACCTAAAACCCTTTCCCATGACCAGGTTCCAGTGACTCTTAGCTGAGATTTGTTTTAGGAAGCGGAATTTTTCATGATGGTTCCACTTTGGTATATATTTGTGCATTCTCAGCTTGCTGATGCCCCCCCCAGCCTATTTTGGGCCTCCGCCCCTCCTGCAGCCTATTTTGGGCCTTTTCTTCATATGCTGATGTACATGTGATGTGTGATGTCCTTCTCCTTCCTCCTGTAGCACTTCTGTGCATTTGGGAATATATTATCTTTAATTAGTGCTCCTGTTTTACCTCCTTTGCTTATTTTCAGATGCTATCTCCTGACCAGGTGTATAGCAAATTAAGGCAATTATAGAGAAAATTAAAGCAAACAGCTCCCTGATATTAAGGGAAGAAAATTCCATTAGCCTGATTACCAACATATATCACTTTATGCAACATATGTGTGGCATGAAAGCAATGCCTTCCAATTAATTTATGCATCATTTTAGTGATATTTTCCCTTTCTTATTGAACATAGATGGACAATGGTTTAACGTTTTAGCCTACATTTTGCTGCATGCAGGAGTTTTGCATAAAATTGATTTACATAACTAGCTTCTAATATATTTATCAGACTTTCACATTTTTATATGCCAATTTTTAAGCTGAGCATGACTGTGACCATTTGCCCTCCTGATTATTTATTGGAACTGCCCAAATTCACTCTGAATTTGCATTTACCCCATAGACGCAGGCAATTCACTGTACCTTAGGGGTTTAATGAATAGGGTATGGATGGAGTTATGAGCCTCATAGTAACTTTCTATATGTGTCACCTCACCTATGTTCCCTGATATCTTTGGATATTCAGAGCTGTATTATGAGAATATTTCAGAAGGTTAAAGTTCTTACCTCGATGTTGCAGAGACACTCCTCCAACTTTGTAACAACTTCAGAAAACTCGGGTCTTCCCTGTAAATAGAGAAAAGACTTTTTCCCATTAAGAAGAAAGGGAGGAAACTCTCCTTGGAATTTAAAATTGGATATTTGCATTTGTAAAGAATGAGATTAACAATAAAGTATATTTTTATTTAAAATACACTTGTATTGAAGTGTTAATTGAATGTTCATTTGCTGTTCATGGAGGGATGTTGAGTCTTCTTCTGATAAGAGTTTTAAGTCAGAATTTGCAACTACATTCAGATAATGAAATAGTGGAAAAGCTTTAATTAGCTTTGCATGTTTTTAAATGGCAGGTTTTCTTCTTGGAAATGAAAGAATAAAAGTGAATACTAAAAACTATTAACCATCTCGGTGCCTTATAATATCCTGCACATGTCTGTAGGAAAAGAACTGCTAAGCTTAATATTTTATAATTAGCTTCACTCACTATTGAAAAGATATTGCAGATTCAAAATTAAGATCAAGATAGAAACCTCAGACTATGCCCTATTATAGAGTTTTAAGAGAAACTTTTTCTCTTCAAAATTGCCATTAAAGATATTACCCATTATATACCTCAGTGTCAGCTAAGTTGAGTTAAGCATTTATTGTATTCTGATTATATTTCGAGCTTTGTTCCAGTTGCAAGGGATATAAAAAATGACTATGGATCCACAGGAAGAATTCTTGAAATTTTAGAAAGTGTTGGTCTCTTGTGAAGAAATTATATGCCTCCTTTTGTCAGGTCCCAAGGACTATATATCCTATCATTTCTCCCTTTATGAAATTTCCACTGCCAGGAGGTAGACAGACCAATTTAACATTCAGGCTCAGTAACCAACTAATTTAGATTTTTAGTAGAACAATTTCTCCCTTAATATCTAGCCCTCCCCTGAGGACAATGCTTCCCCCAGAGCCCTCTTAAGTGGAAGCTGTTCTTCCCAGCATACTCCTTGTACCTCTAGGTTGGTGGGGAAGGCAGCCGGGTGAGCAAGGGGTTGTATCTTCCTTGCTGTCACTGCTACTTCTAGGTGATTTCTCTTCTAAACACACCAGATTATAGGCCTATTCCATTAAGTCCCCCTCCTTCATTCCTGGAAGGTTGTAATCACTGGCTCACTGCCATGCTCTTTGTGTTTTTAATATCCTTGCAGATAGTCACTACAATAGCCTGACTTCTGGGCTCCTTTGCCTCCTCTTCTCCAATGAGCTGGTCCTCCCCCATCACATGGTCCCTCAGCTCTGGGGTCCCAGCCTCGTACCTGGCACGATCAAGGCCAGAAGATCGTTCGTGCTCTCTACTCTCAGTCTCCACCAGACTGCTCCGGGCTCCATTTCCTTCCTTTCCACCTCACTACTATAACCTGACTCCAACAATCTTGGATGACAGTGAGACTTTCAAGCTATTTTACACTTAAAAAAAATAAAAACAAGCCAGGTGTGGTGACGCACGCCTGTTATCCCAGTATTTGAGAGGCTTGAGACAAGAGGATCACAGGTTCAAGGATAGCCCCAGCAACAAAGGAAGACTCTCAGTAACCTAGTGAGACCCTGTTTCAAAACCAAAAAATTAAAAATAAAAAAAAAGGGCTGGGGATGTAGCTTAGAGGTAGAATGCTCCTGGGTTCAGTTCCCAGTACCCATCCCAAAAAATCAAAAAAGTAAAAACATTTCATTGTGAACATTTTCAAATAAGCCCTAAAGCAGATATCTATCTATCATCTATCTAATCCATCATTGCTTTCATTATTATTTTTTTCTGCTCTTCTCATCAATGTTTTACTGCCATCTCTCTCCTTCCTTCCTCCTTACCTAGCTTACATTTCATTGGCAATCACTTCTCATTATCACTGACTTTCACACAGCTTCATCCCCTTTGTCCTATTTTGCATTTCGGACACCTCTGAAAAAAAGTCCCAACCTTAATTAAATCCATCCTGACTGGTTCATTTAAAATTCATGACCCTGTAATCCCAACTGGACCCTCAGTGCTGCCTAGAGAGCCTATACATGTTTCTAACCCACTTACTCTCCTACACTCCAGATAGCTATTTTGTACCTTCTCATCTCTCCTCAAACCTCTAGCTACAACTTCTACATCTACCTACCTACCTATGTCTAAATACACAAAATCTGCCTTCGTTTTTGTTTTTCTGGATGAATTTTGCCTGCTTCTGAGGACAAGTCCTTCCTTTGTGTGTTCCAGCAATAACATTCCCTCCTATATTTTTGCATTTTTACATAGTCTCTACTGTTTCATCTCTACCAGCATACAGACACACTATATATTCTCCCATTTTAAAAACAAACAGCTGTGTATATTCACACAATGAAATTTCACTCAGTCGTAAAGAAGAAAAAATTATACCGTTTGGTGGAAAATGGATGGAACTACAGAATATTATGCTAAGTGAGATTAGCCAGTCTCAGAAAATGAAGGGGGTATATGTTTTCTCTCATATTTGGAAGCTAGAGAGAAATTGGGAAACAAAAGGGACTCCAGATAAACTAGGAGATATACCAGTAGAATAGAGGAAGGGAATTTGGGGAGGGAGGAGGGAAGGGGGAGAAGAAGAAGAGATGTGATGAAGGAAACAGCTCAAACAATACTATGCACATATATGAAGTTATCAATTCTAATCTCAATAATATGTTTGGAGAGGAGGGGGAAGTAGGGTGGGATCTAGAGGGAAACACACCAACTGCTGTGTGCACGTATGTTTCTATCATTCTGAACCTTATCATGATGTATAATTACAATGCACCGATAAAAGTATATTAAAAACAAACAGCAAAATAAAACTCCTGTGGACTCTTCCTCAAGGTACTGCTTTATTTACCTGTTCATCTTTACCCTCAAAATGCTCTAGAGTTCTTTAAATTTGCTCTCTCTAATTCCCTTCCTCCCATTTTCCCTCCACCCTAATCAAGCTTTCCCCTACAACACTGCTGAAATTGCTCTTCTCAAGGATACAAAGACCTCCCCTTTGCTAAATTCAATGTTAAGTTTCAATGCTGATCTCACTAGGCATGGGATTAAATAAGCAATCATTCCTTTGTCCCTGAAACACTTTTTTCAACTGGCTGCGAAGTCATCATTTTCTCATTGTTTTTCTCTTCTCTCACTGGTTCTAGTCTCCTCTTTTGGTCCCATCTCTCTTCCTTATCTTTAGATTTTGAATTACCCTGGGACTCAGTATTAGAATCTCTTCACTACTCTATTTAGAATTAATTTGAGTTAATTCAACCTCATGCCTTAAAAAAAATACAACTCCCAGATTCTTATCCCCAGACCAGTACTCTCCCCTAAACTCTAAACTCACACTTGTGATTGAATGCATTTAGTCTTTCCTGTTTCACTAAATAGCAACTCCATTCTTCTACTTAGAGGCCCAAAACCATAGAATGGTCTTTGACTTCTCTCTTTATCATGCTTGCACCCAATTCACCAGCAAATCACATTGACCCTACCCTCAGAATCTGAATGATTGAGTTGCTTATATTATTAGATCAACCCTCCCACAGATAACAACCATAAACTCTAGACAAAATGTAAAAGACAGCTATCTGAAGGCACTGGAGAATAAATAAAATCAGGTAGATGCTGGAGGGGAGTCATTTAGAAGAAAGGAAGGACATGAAGTTAGTTTTCCATCTTTATTTTAAGTAGCATTTAATTTGAGGCTAGACCCCATCTGCATCTTAGGAAATACTTAAAATTCAGAGTTTTCTTGCTTGAAGAACCAGAGGGCAAAATTGAGGGCAACCAGAGTACACTAGCTATTATTTTGTAGCACATCACCCCACATTTAGTGGCTTACAGCAATTGCCTATATTTTATCTTACAGATTCTAAGGGTCAAGAGTTGAGTACAGATTAGCTGGGTCCTTCGCTCAGTCTCATCACCCTGAAATCGAGGTGTCAGCTGGCACTGTGATTCTCATTTAAGGTTCAGGGGTCTCTTCCACGATCATTGGCTGTTGGAAAACCTGATTTCCTTGTGGCTGTATGATGCATGTCCCTGTTTTCCTGCCAAATATTGTCCAAGAACATCCCTTAAGTTTCAGAGGGTGCCCACAGTTGCTTGCCACATGCCTCCCATAGGCATTTCACAACAGGGCTGTTTGCTTTCTTTCCTGGACAGCAAAAGCATGTGTCTCTGATTGCTCTCTCTGTGACCAGCTGGAGAACATTCTCTGCACTTAAAAGGCACACCTGCTTCTTGCAGGACCATCTTCCTTTGCCATATTACATAACATAGTCATGGAAGTACAGCCACGTTGTGTTCACAGGTTTTGCTCACACGCAAAAGGAGGGGTTATGCGAGCACATACACAAGGAGATAAGCATTTCAGGGTCCCTTTTAGAATCCTGCTTATCACCTACAGGCACTAGAAAATGGGGGAGGGGTCCTGGAGGGAGAAGACCTGGAACCAGTGTGTAAACTGCCTAAATCTTTGGTTGACCCTTGAGCTACACAGGCCTGGAGCAGAATTTGATTCCTCAGGTGGAGCCAAAGGAAATTGACTGAGATTGGATTTGCTGCCACTGTAGAGCACTGTTCTTACTATTTCCTCAGACTGGAATTATCTTTTATTCTCAGCCTATGAAAATCTATTGCACTCTGCAAGACCCAACTCGTTAGTCACATGCTTCTTAAAATATCCAAATGCTTTCATAAGTTTTTTTTATCTTTCATTAGATTTACTCCATTCTTCCTTAGGTTAGTTATAACTAGGTATTTACATACCTACACTACTAGCTAGGGAATGCTATGAAGTATTGGTTTGTTTATTCTTGTACAACTAGAGTACACAGATTGGTTATTTGAGTTCAGGTTTTTAAAATTAAATCACATCATTACAATAAAAAAAATCACCCAGAATCTGCCTACCTCTCATTCTTGTCAAAGCCACATCGTCTCTGGCTTGTATCATTACCACTGCCCTCTAACTATTTTTGCAGCTTCTTCGCTTATTTAGAAGTATGTTCCAAATGCAGTAAAGTGATCTTTTTTTTTTTTTTTTGCGGTACCGGGAATTGAACC
>PVJS01003297.1:54322-76832 GCA_004027185.1 Glis glis
AGTTGCGGAGGGCCTCACTAGGTAGAGAGAGAGAGACAGAGAGAGAGACAGGGAGAGAGGAGAGAGGAGAGAGGAGAGAGGAGAAATGAGAGAGAGAGAGAGAGAGAGAGAGCGAGCTGAGGCTGGCCACAAACCCGGATCCTCCAGTCTCCGCCTCCCAAAGTGCTGGGATTACAAGCGTGCGCCACCATGCCCGGCAGTAAAGTGATCATTTAAGCATGCACTTCAGGAAAGCCTACAATTACTTCCTATCTTATTTGGATAAAATAACCAAAGTCCTTGCATGTAGTTGTAAGGTGCAAAACACCCAGCCTTGCTATTCTCTGACCTCCTCTTTCTCTTGCACACTCCAATCTGACCACACCCACCCCCTCTTGTCACACTTATGACACCCCCAGGGGCTTTGCCATGCTATTCTCTCCATCAGGGATCACCAACACTTTTGCCTTCTGTAGGTCTGTGTTTAAATGGGACTTCATCAGAGAGTTCTTCCCTGTCTACCATTATTTAGAACCACCAAGCTAATACTATCTCCTTTTTTTGTTTTATTTATTCCACAGTATCATTTATCACCAAATGATTTAATACCTATTTTCGTATTTATCCATTTATTATTTATATAACTCCATAGAATATATACCCCATGAAGTCAGGGGTTTGTTATCTACTGTTCTTTGGCCAGTACTATGAGCCGTGCCTTGTATACAGAAGGTATTCTATTAATACTTGTTGAAACAATGATAGAATTAATAATTTTATGTTTTCTTTGTTCCTAAACTATCATATTGCATGGGTAGAGGATTTTATTATAATCCATTTAATATTTTTTGTTTTTTTTAATCAACCCAGGAATACATTATAAATGAATGATCTTTTTGGTGTTAATATTTCATGAAAATTAATAGTCAAATGGTGTTAATATTTCATTGGGGGTTGAAAAAGCATAAAAATAATTGTAAAATTTAACATTTACGGAAAAGTAAGAGCATCTCATTTAACTCTCACAATACTCTATAGGCATTTATTATTATTTCTATTTCATACATGAAAAAGCAGAAAACAAGAAAAGTGAAATAATTTATCAAGGACATTATAGTCAGTAAATAGCAGAGCTAAATTGAAAGCTAGGTAGAGCTTGTGATTTTAATCTTCCTTCATACTCTCTTCCTAAGTATGACATCTACATCTATAAGAAATAAAATAATTCAATTATAGTTTATATAAGATTAAATGCCGGAGATTAGCATCTGCATACTAGAAAGAATAGCAGGAAGAAGTTAAAAGACTCATTTAAATGTCCGCTGGTTATGTGACTTTGGATGGTTTATTAACCACGCTGAGCTTCGATTCTTGAGCCTCAAACTCGGTTGTGGAATTAAGAGAACCAGATAAGATGATGTTTGTACAAAAGCACTACAAATTGTAAAGTGTTTTGCAAAGTAACTTAATTTGTTTAGTAATCTGTACAAATAGGTGTGCCCTGGGTATGAGCTCTCTGGATTTATGATCAAGTGCTTTAACACTTCATTTTAAATAACAAGTAAAGATTCTAGCCTTTTCCTGGCATCTTGTGAGAACACCAAGGTGCTCATTAAAAGGCAGAAATCATCAAAATGCCACAGGAGCTGTATAGAGTGAAATCATGAATAATTAATGCCAGCATTTTGACGTGCATCGCCCTCTGCTTCCCTCCCAGGTGGACGGCTCATACTCTTTGCCATCATGTTGCGGTTGGTGGCAGCTTGCCCTGCATCGTGTGTGGTATGCGCCAAAGATGTAACCCTCTGTCACCAGCTAACCTATATAGTAGGTAATAAAACCAATAACTCTAAAAAGCAGCATTCGGTGTACCTGGCAAGTTCACTGCCATGCCTTACACTGTACTGACTGTTGTCTGTGCTCAGCCTGAAAGACGTAACCTTTTAAAGAGCAGGTCTTTTATGGTGATTAAAGAGACTGGTAACATTATTTTATTTTCTTGCTCCTGGTAATTTCAACCAAAATGATTTTAAGACCTTCAGAGGCAATTGATATTTTTATTGCAAAAGAATGCCATCACTTCATGCAGCTATATACTTAAAAAATAGATCACTTTAATTGTATTTCTGTCCATACTTCGTGCAGATTTGAACCCTACCACCAGTAGAAAGAAATGTAAATGATCAGAAACCTGAACTGCAATTGTTTGGCATTAGTAAGATTAAGTGATGTACCAGTGAAACAGATTATTATCAAAGTGCATCTCATTTTGAAAGTCTGGTCTTTTTTTATTGGTGGTAAATGAGCTGTAGAAATGCTAACAAGATACACTGCCTGTATTCATTACATATTGCTTGCTTAAGTCAACAATTTAATAAGATACCTTATTAACAAAATTTGAGGAGAATGTGATTTACATCCTGATATCCATGAGGAGATACACAAGCTATAAGCTCTGCCAATGGGAACTTTTCAGAAACAAGCCTAAGTTAAAACAGAGTGGAAAAGGATAATTTCTTTCATTTCTAAATTCCCAAGACTCTGTAAAAATTAGGAAGTAGACATTATCATCATCCGACAGGAGAGAGAAGGGTTCAAGGCTAGCTGATGTGTAGGCATACACTATTCCTCATCAGTAATGAAAACACTTAAGCACTAACCTCCCACCCTTTAAAATGGAATTCTTGACTTCACTGCATTTTGTGTGTGTTCGTGGTCAGATAGTTGATATCTTTAAGAAAGAAATACTTCTCATCTACATGGCGGCACCTCTACGTATTCCTCGTTTACAGAACGCCACACATGTGAAGTTGGATTTCATAAACACAGAGAAGTAAATGGATGACTTGTGAGTAGAGTTTCTGTCTCATCCTAGACAAGAAGTAATTGACAGAAATAATAGCCTGCTCACTCAGAGTTGACAGATTCCTGAAAGATTGGGGACCCATAAAAACAAAACTCCTCCATCTCACATCAAAAACAATGATGAGAGGAACAAAATGCCAAACTGGCCGGAATTAATAGAATTCAAATAATCAATAGCAAATGCTGAAAAATAAAACAAAACACTCCTGATTTCAGCTTGCTTGTGCTGCAGGGATGGAAGCAATTCTTCCAAAAGAAGGGACTCTGAGAATCCTTTGTCTTGCACATTCTTTTCATCTCTTTGTTTCGGCTATGCAGTCTGAATTTCCTAGGGGAATTATGATTTGCTTCCCCCATGGCTGGCTGTTCTAATGTCACCTGTGGACCTCCCAGGGACAATGGACTCCTCCATCCCTATGACACTGTCACTTGCAGTCAAAACAATTTTAGCATGATAAAGATGTATTACAATAACTCCTGATTATAATACATCTTTATTGAGTTAAAACGCTTTGATTTCTAATGACAGAGCAGTGATCGCTCTGAGGTGATTATGGTGAAGGGATTTAACAGTGGGAAGCCCTGAGTACCACCTGTCATCACATGATGGACTTCATTGGAGGGAACAGATATAAGACAGGAGGCCAAGATGGCCCAGACTATAATGAGAACCCCACTGACAGATCCTCGGCTTGTCTGGAGAGAATATAGATCCTTACCAAGTTGCCAACTTTTCGCCTGGAGCTAAAAAGCAGAAACCAATGCACCTTCTCACCTCCCCCCTTCCTTTATGTTTGAGAGAAAAGATGATTGACTTCACAGCATAAATATATATTGCTAGTGGAAAACTGTTTAGGAAGCCGAGACTCAAGCTCAGCTCTTTGGTGAATTTGTTCGAGGAGCAGGGGAGCAGAGCTGGGACAGGTCAGTTCACAGCCTCAGAGGGAGGAAGCCAAAAAGCTACCTTCAGAATAACACTGATGCAGATAATCCTAAACAATGAATTAACTTTGACGTCTAAAGGAACAGATGGGTTTATGTTTCTCAAACAAACATGTCACAGGAACCGAGAATATAAAAATCCATCATTCTGATAAATAGCCAGCTTCCCCTTAAATTTAGAAATCAGAGACTCATTTTTGTTTTGTGTATTGTTCTTACCCAAGTAATGAGATTGCTCACAAGGTATTGATTCCCCCCTTTCTCCTCTCTGCTCCCCTCCCATCATGTGGATCCTGCTTCTACTCTGTGTTTTTCTTCCCCACAGCAGCCCCTGTGACCACGAGGGTTTTAGTCATCACTGATGGACACCTCTCCTCTGTAGAAAGTGCGAATCTGTCTCTCTTGGTTAATCTTGCCCTGCTCTCCCTGAGCAGAAATGGCATCAAGGATGTTGAGGAAGATGCCTTGTATGGCCTTACCAAGCTGCGGACGTTGTTGCTGGGACACAACCACATATCCAGTGCTTCTCTGGCAGATCACACTTTCAGCAAGCTTCGCAGCCTGCAGGTGCTGGTGCTGAGCAACAACGCTATCCGCACCCTGCGAGGGGCCTGGTTCCAAAACACCAGGGGCCTGACCCGACTCCAGCTGGATGGCAATCGGATCACCAATCTCACAGACAGTTCTTTTGGAGGCACGGAGCTCCGCCGTCTCCGGCATCTGGATTTATCTAACAATTTTATTTCCTACATTGAGAAAGATGCCTTCCGGCCCCTGACTCAACTACAGGAAGTGGACCTTTCCCGAAATAGGTTGGCCTACATGCCAGATGTCTTCACTCCACTGAAGCACTTAATCCTTCTGAGCTTAGACAAGAACCAGTGGAGGTGCACTTGTGATCTCCACCCTCTGGCCCGCTTTCTAAGAAACTATGCTAAGTCTTCTGCTCACACACTCAGGAACGCCAAGGACTTAAACTGCCAGCCAGCCACCCCAGCGGTGGCCGCTGCAAAGAGCCTGCTGAGGCTGTCTGAGATCAACTGTGACTCCAAGGCACCCAACCTCACTCTGGTTCTAAAGGACCGATGTCCTCTCCTCCCAGGACAGGATGTGGCCCTGTTGACTGTCCTTGGCTTTGCAGGTAGGGCAGAGAGAATTGTGTGCCCTCCCGTTCTCCCTTCTCTTGGGCATGTTCCTGAAGTACACTAAATGATGCCTTCTCAGGAAATGGGGGAAATTTGCCAGAATTACGGGAGGGAGAGGTTGCCAGTACTTGTGTTAGGATGTTAGTTGAGTTGGCACAGGTTGCAAGAATTCCTGCTTCAGAGAAGCTGTCTAATGTAGAGGAAAGGGCCCTAGAATCCAAGACCTCCAGTCCTACTATAACTAGCATTATAATCCTGAGTAAGTTAACTTTTTACTTAGACTTCAGTTTTCTTGACTGCAATGCAGGAATAATGCCTGTATTTCATCAACCATCCATTTACCAAAGAGTACTGGAACATTTACATGACACTAGAAGATAGGGATTAAAAAACTGACAAGACACAGACTTTTTGCTTAAGGCAATCACATTGTGTTCCTTTCTGTGGTGTTCCTTTCTGTGGGCTTTTACAGGCACATAAGAAGATACTATTACGACAATCACAAACATCCTAATCTACAGTGGTTGCATAGCATGTAGTTAGGTGCAAGATCTCTGCAGTTGAATTGTCCAGGTTTGTATTAGGAGCCAGGACTCTGCTCTTACAAGCTGTGCGACTTGGGGCAAGTTATTTAACCTCTAAGTGCCTTGGTTTGGGGGTTTTACTCTTCTAGAATGTCTGTTTATACAACTCTTTCATAAACTTGGCTCATTCCTCCCCAGACCAACTAAGAAAAGGCTAATACCCAACTCTTTGATTTTTTTTTTTGTGTGTGTGTGGTACCGGGGATTGAACCCAGGGGCGTTCTACCTCCGCGCTACACCCCCGGCCCTATTTTTTATACTTTATTTTGAAACCGGGTCTCACGAAGTTGCAGAGGGCCTCACTAAGTAGAGAGAGAGAGAGAGAGAGAGAGAGAGAGAGAGAGGGAGAGAGAGAGAGAGAGCTGAGGCTGGCCGCAAACCCGGATCGTCCGGTCTCTGCCTCCCAAAGTACTAGGATTACAAGCGTGTGCCACCACACCTAGCTCAACTCTTTGATTTTTAAAATGATAATTTTTAATGCATTGGCTATCATTATATCCCTCTGGATGAATGATAGAAAGTGATGCCATTAGTTGAAGACCAAATATGCATGGAATTTCTTGAGTTATCCAGCTTGATATGTGTTTTGTCATGCTCTGAGAGCATGGTGAAATCCACCTGTGAGGGACTATGATGATGAGGATTATGATAGTGTGTGTGTGTGTGTGTGTGTGTGTGTGCGTGTGTGTGTGTGTGTCCAAGACTGAAGTGATGTATTTTGAATATGCACTGTACATCATTATTTGATATAACAGGCTTCGAGTGACTTAACAGAACACCAGAGTTTTAACTCCTGACAGTTATACTTTTAATCAGGATAGACAGAGACCAGCATCAGGTCTAGACAATGGAACGACCACCAGCAGTAATTACACTCGCTGGAAATGGAATCCAAATCTTCTTGGAAAGATAGACTGCTTTAAAAACCATGTGACCATGTCAGTAATTATATGTGCTAAGAAATAATTCACCATAAGTGACACAAATGACAGTTTTTTCTTACATGTGCTTCTTAGAATACTGGTTCTAGGGAATAATTAATGGATATGCCAATAAAAACATAAACAGATGCACACAGATACACCATAGCTTATGGGGCTCAAATAGGTCTGGGAAATGCTAGATTAAACAACGTGATCTAGGCTTCTTTAGTGTAGTACTCCTCATAGGCTTTCATTTTCTAGTGAACATTATGAATTTTTAAGAGGAAGGTAAAATGTGGAGCATTTCTCAAACTTTTTTGATCACCAACTCTTTTTTCCATAGAGGATTTCATTGAATTAATGTTCTATAGGATGCTATTTTAGAAATATTACCATAGGGTAATTTTCAGTATCTTTTACATCTATTTTGAGAAACATATATTCAGAACTTTGTTAACAGCTCTTAATTAGTATAAAAATGGATACATACTCTAGAAGATTCTCAATGTTTTGTCAAAATGATAGGAAGTTGAATGTATATGGATAAATTCTGATAAATTCTAAGTATGCTTATGGACATGTTTGGTTTTATTGTATAAAACTACATATCATTTTCATTGGCTAGTTATTAATATATTATTTCAAGAAAAGTTTCTTTCTTAGAGAGACTTTTTAAATATCAATTTGTTCCATTAAGATTCTCCTCTTTTTGAAGTAAAAGTGCGGTGAATTATGTGTACATCTACATTGTGGAAAAAAGACTTAAAACTATAATTTTGCCTATGATTCTACTTTCTTCTTCAGCTATAGCTACATCATCACAATTCAAAGGAATATAAATAGCTGGGTGTGGTGGCGCATGCTTGTAATCCCAGTACTTGGGAGGCTGAGACAGGAGGATCGCAGGTTCATGGCCAGCCTCAGCTACTTAGTGAGACCCTCTGCAACTTAGTGAGATCCTGTTTCAAAAATAAAGAATAAAAAATAGGGCTGGGGTGTAGCTCAGAGGTAGAATGCCCTGGGTTCAATCTCCAGTACCACACACACAAAAAAATCCCAAAGGAATATAAATAATCATATTCAGTGAATATAAAATGAATCAGTAGATACTTAGCACCAAACACTAATATCTTGACCTTCTTTTTCTGTAAGCTTGTGGATACAAAGGTTTCATGAAGCTATCTCAGGTATTTCCGGTGCTTCCATGAGAAGGTACCATTAATTTTTCTTTTTTTTTTTTTGGTCAATTTAGAAAGATTGTTAGAGCACTTTTAAAAAATAGAAACAATGCTCATGGCAATGAAAATTCAAACATCTTGGTATATTCAGCCTGCCTACAAGCTTTATGTGCTGCTTCTGCTCTCTGCACTAGGGGAAAGTGACTATAGCTGAGTGTAGTGGGAAACACATAGATCCCTAGCATCAGTCATGCGAGAGTGAGTGGGTCTTTACCATGTAGACACACCTGGAGGAGAAACTTTACCCTATGAGCAGATTGTGCTTACTCTCATCTCACTGGCTGAGGCTTGTCTTAAAAACTTAGATGTTTCTCTCCTTTATTATTTGCTTTAGTAACAGCCTCAGCCATACAAAATCTTCTCTTAATGATCTGGGGGATTTTTCCCCCTAACAGTTTAGTCTTCCAAGACCTAGCACAGCAATTCAAAACCTAAACAATAGCAACAGCAGTGTTATGATTCGGATCTTAAAGGTCCCTTAAAGGCTCCTATGCTACAGGCTTGGTCACCAGCCTATGGTACTTTAGAGGTGCTAGAACCTTTAGGAGGTGAAGCCTAGTGGAAGAAAGTTAGGTCATCTGGGGCATGCCCTTAAGGGGATATTAGGACCCTGGTCCCTTCCTCTTGCTCTTTGCTTCCATGCTGCTGAGAGGTGAGCAGCTTCGCTCTACCATGTGCTCCTTGGCATGATGTTCTGCCTCACTACAGTCCCCAAAATAATAGAGTCTAATTGAAAAATGGGCTGAAACCTCTGAAGCAAAATAAACCTTTCCTCCTTATAAGTTGATTTTTCTCAGGTATTTTGTCACAGCAACAGAAAATTGACTAACATTAAGTGGTAACTATAATCACCACAATGACCATTCATTAAACTTCACTATATTAAAGTACTGTATTAAACATATCACATATACTATCTTACTTCATACTAGGTAGTATTAGTTATCCCCATTTGAGAGAGAACAATTAAGGCTCACAGACCTTAGGAAATACCCAAGAAAACTGTCAGAGAAGAACTTTGAGTCATGAGTTTTGTTATTCCATGTAAGATACAAGAAATGTTTTTAAATGTTTACTTTTTCTGTATTTTTAACACATTAAAACCAAAATTCTTGTTTGAAATAGGTCATACTACAGGATCTGGCAATAAAATGGTTATGATCTAGTTTTTGCTACAACTTTAAGAAAGAGTTGTGCCTTTAATAGAGATTAAATTGTTTCAATATGTTACAATACTTACTGAGAGTGCATTGTCAAATAAATTAAAGTGGGATTATAATATCTCAAGATCTGATAGTGTATACAATATTTGGAGGATTTTTGCCAGACGCTGCTATTGTCTTTGCTTAATCTTCATCTTTAACCAAAAAATAAAACAGTTATGCCAAACACCTCCTTTTCTTTCAAGTTCAAAAACATCATATTAATATTGTCACCAGTGGAGAGCATGATGTAGCAGTAGATGAGCCTAGAATGCTGAGATCATCTCATTCACTGTCCTGATTTACCGAGGAGGAAATCAGCTTACCCCAAATCACACAGCAAGTACAGGCAGACCTGGGCTTCAAACACAGATCTCCTTATTCCATCTGTACAGACATGATGTCTTCCCAATCACCATTTTGGGGATTTATAGGAGTTGACCGATCAGTGCTTCTATTATCAGAATTTATAAACAGAATTCCTACTGTTTACTTAAGAATACTCAACCAACATTTCTGGAATACCTTTTTTTGTGCCAGAGTTGTGGGCATTGGGGATAGAATGTTGAACAGGCTTGAAAAGGTGTATTTCCTCATAGAGTTTAATTTTAACAGGGCAGGAGAGACATGGAACAGGAAAATGAATGAATGAAAACATTATACTGTTGTACATGTTAAGAAACAAAGAAAATCACTGTGATAGATGGGTAGTGGAGATATGACTCAAATGACTTTGGCTTGAAATCCAAGGTGGTTGAGGATGCCATTTGTCAAGATGGGAAAAAGTGAGGTAAAAAAGAGGAGCGTCTGCACCTGGGTGTGAGAAACATGGACTCTCAAAGTATTACTCAGAGGACAAGCTATGCCTACATACCATGTGAAATGACAGTGTCAGGCTATCTTGAGATTAGAGGTCATTCATTTTATCACAGATGTTCATAAAAGGGAGTGATCATTACAAGATGGAAAAAAAATAACCAGCAAAAGCATAAAAAATTTAGAGGTGCTGATTTAGATTTTAAGGGATAAAGAAAATTCAAATAGCAAAGACAGAAAGTGTTACAAGCATCACTAACAATATGCAAAGCCTAAGAAGTATGTTTTAAGACTGAGTTAAAGAGTTTGAAATACAGTGCTTGAATGAGGAGAATAATGAAAAATAAGGCTTGGAAGGGAGGCGATGGCCAAATGGAATTGACTCTTCAAAACTGAGGAGTGTGGCCTTTTTGCTATGGGAAGCCAATGAGCTGGGGTTGTGGTGAATCTTTAGAGATGATTAAAGTATGGCAATCACATGTAGGATCAATTTATCTTTTGAGGGAGGAGGTTAGGATATATGAGACTTTCAGTCTATTTTTATTATCTGTAAGATTAAGAAATAGAAAATTAGGAATTAAAGTGGTTTCCCATAGGCAGAAAAATAATTTTAATGCGGGAATTGGTTTATTTGAATTAATTTTAGTCTATGAAAAAGCTTTTTTCCCTACCAAAGAGATTACAGATGGTGTGTGTGTGTGTGTGTGTGTGTGTGTGTGTGTATCTCTAAATTAGAAAGCAGAACAATATCAGTTAAAATAGCCTCTATTTAGCCTGATATTTTTCAAAATGGCGATGGATTTCCCACCCGTTTCAGTGTCCTTTGAGCTACTGACCTTTATGTTTGTTGGCTTCACATTTGGTGATTTATGTCTCTTCCTACGATGTTATCTTTTAATGGTCTCTCTATTTGTCACAGGAGCTGTTGGTCTCACTTGCCTAGGTTTAGTTGTATTTAACTGGAAACTCCAACAAGGCAAAGCAAATGAACACACATCAGAAAACCTTTGTTGCAGAACCTTCGATGAATCCCTGTGTGCTCATGAGGCAAGAAATTACCACGCTAAGGGATACTGTAACTGCCACTTAACTCAGGAAAACGAGATAAAGGTCATGTCCATTGTGGGGTCCAGAACGGAAATGCCACTTTTACAGGAAAACAGCCATCAAGCAACATTGGCCTCCGAGTCCACAGCCCTTGACGGGTCATTTAGAAACTTGAAAGGGAAGGACCATGGGGCAGACAGTGCTTTCTCTTGCCTGGATGGTAGATTGCTACAGTCGGGATGTTCAGAGCCTCCTGAGAATAGGGCAGCTTTTAATGATGCAGGCTTAGTTACAAGATATTATCCAAAGAGAGTTGAAAAGCTAAGGAATCTTAAGCCTGGAGAAGTCCAATCTCAAATCCTGCCGCAGCATGTAACAAGAACAATAGGTGAGTTTGTCTTGTTTTAGAAAACCCCACTCTGTTTAATTCCCTCTGAAGGAGAAAACCTCCTTTAATTTCTTCAACAGGGAAGTGCTATAAAAATCACTGCAGCACCATTCTATTCCTCTTCTAAAGATCTAAAAATACAAAGTGTGTGTGTGTGTGTGTGTGTGTGTGTGTGTGTGTGTGTTGGAGTGTGTAGGTGGTGTACCTCCCCACCTTCAGGAACTGAGAGTGCATCTCCTATCTATTGGAAGCAAATATTGAGACCCAATACTTAACAATGTTTAAAAGAAAAAAGAAAGGAAAAAAGAAGAAATAGAAAGAAGCCTTTTAAATAGCAATAGTGCTATTAAGATTTATGGGAGGGTGAGTATCTGCTTTCATTCCAACATCTTTTGAGCTCCAATGTCAATTCTGCAGTAAGCAACCTTCCCAGAGCATGACATGTTAGAAGAATGGGCCTTCTAATGCTAGTGATTCATTTCAGGAATGATGTCAAGAAACATACTTTGCTTGCTGAGCTGTCAAGGATGATAACTTCCCAGTTCAGAGAAAGTCAGGACTTAATTCATTGTCCCATGTTGGGAGCCAAGTGAATCTGGCCATGACACCTACCCACTGTACATGGGCGATGTCAATATTTAGGAGGAAGCAATGAATTAAATGTCTTCCTTTTTCTTCCTGAATAGTAAGGCAATGCTTTTGGACTCTGCTGTAAAAACTTTGACAGCTGCTCTGTAAAGAGGTTCCTGCCACTTATTTGAATTGGTTTACAACAGAGTTTTCTCTTAGAATATGAATGACAGAGGTGCCGTATCAACACATTCTTAACATGGGGATCTGCTCCTAAGGATGGATTTGGGGACAACTGGATAAGAGAAACTGTATGCTATTTTATGTTTGTTTGTTTGTTTTTTTGCAGTACTGGGGATTGAACCCAGGGGTGTTCTACCTCCGCGCTACACCTCTGGCCCTATTTTTTATACTTTATTTTGAAACCAGGTCTCACGAAGTTGCCGAGGGCCTCACTAAGCAGAGAGAGAGAGAGAGAGAGAGAGAGAGAGAGAGAGAGAGACAGGGAGAGAGAGAGAGAGAGAAAGGAGAGAGAGAGAGAGCTGAGGCTGGCCACGAACCCACATCCTCCGGTCTCTGCCTCCAAAGAACTGGGATTACAAGTGTGCGCCACCACGCCCGGCTGTATGCTATTTTATGTAAGGCATAAAGCAGGATGTGGGTTTATCTGACTGCTTTCCTCAGACTCCAGTTCTTGCCAGTTCCGGGGGCTGATGATTTGACTCAAGAGAGAGAAGGCCAAGGAAAGAAACATGTGCCACAGAAACCAGAGAAGATTGTTTTTATTTTATAAGGAAATAAGCACTTAGCCTTTCAATAGAATCGTGCCTTTGGCAGATGTTTCATTTTAGCTTTTAGCTCTGTCCATGCCTTAACTTCTCTGTAGAAAACTTCTATACTGAAGAAAATGCAGTTTCTTAGCCACGTAGAAACCAGTCCTTTGTTTCACACTGAGAACGCTTGCCAGGTTAATACAATTAATTTTAAGAAACATTTGAAATGTTGCTGCATGCCAGGCATTGTAGAGGAGCGAGGAAGGGCAGGTACCTGAGGAGAAAATTGCCAAGGCCACACTCGCTCCAGGATAAAAGTCAGAAAGGAGACAATGTCACTGCATTTGTGCCTTGCAACTTGAAAACACAGAATCATAGACTTTCAGGGGTAGAGGGGACTTTAGAGACAATCTAGTCTAAGAGTTCCTATTATTTATCTTTGATTTCCAGAACTCTCTGAGAATCTGATAAAAGCTGCAAGTTCATTCCCCAGTATAATTTGTATACTCATATAAAGATCCCATCTAGTCCAGCGTTTTAATACCCAGAGAGTAAGTAGTTTCTCCAAGGTCACCCACAAAGTTGATGGCAGATCTTAGATTATAATTAGATGCTACTCTGGGGCTTTGTTCACCTCTTCCTTTTTTGCACGGAATAGAAATACTTTCTTCTTCCTCTGGATAAAACAATTTTGTGCAACAGGAGAAAGTACACTGATAAGATGTGATTTTAAGCTTAATATTCATTGCAGTTAAGAGGATAGAATTTAATGTCAGACAGACCTTGCCACATCATTTAGGTGATGTGTGAATGGGGGAAAGCATCAACCTCTCGAAATTTATTTCTTCATCTATAAATGTTAATAAGACAATCAGATTTTTATTATATTATAGATAATAAGATTATCTATAAGATAAGATTTTTTAATGGTTCATGACTCATGAATATCAGATGACATCATGAATGTATAATATTTAACACACTGCCTAGCTATTACCACGTTTTCAAGTAATATTATTATTACATCATTAATATTATTTAAGGTGTATCATAATATTATATTTACCTATACCATTTAAAAATCCCAGGCAGAGATTGATGTAACACAAACTAGGCTATGTTCCAAAGTATCTATTTATTTTATCAAATATTTAATGAACATTATATTGTTATAAGAAATGGAAAAGATACCTTCTGTTTTTATTGAGCCTACAAGCATTTCCCTTTTGTTGTATAGATTAGTCTCTGATTGAAATCTTAGCAGTATTCAATATTGCACCCGTGTTCTTCCCAGTATTTGAGTTCCAAATAGAGAATGTATGAAAAAAATACTATGCCATTTGAGAAGGATTCATATTATTCAGTTTTAAAGTTAACCTAACCAACAACTAATCTAAAGATGTACAACTATGGATAACATTTATATTTCTAGTTTTACAACTTCCAAGTCAGCATCACAGCTGACTGAAATGTGGCTACAGAGTGCCATTGTAAACATACCAAACTGCCAAATGTCCTTTGTGAGTTTGGCTAAAAATTAGAAAATATTCAAAAAGTTGCCACAATCAGAAAAGTCATCTTTGCAATTTTCCTAGGGTTCTAAGCACCTGTTTCATTGAGGCAATACAACTCTGGCCAGTGCTAAATTCCTGTATTTATTGTCCAGCAGGTATCAGCGGTGACACATTTAGAAGAAGATATGCAACATCCGCTTCAGCCTTGGCAAGAGAAAGTCTTGAAAAGCATTTAACAAATGAATCATGGCAGCCTCCAATAGAAAAAAAAGACAATGGCTTACAACCTCACAGGCAGGGACATTTTATTACAAGCTCATCATCCAAGCCTTGGGAGCCTGAGGAATACTACATACAAAAGATCTTACACAAACATAGATCAAAATATGATGATCCTTGTGGACTGTTGAAACGGAGCAGGCCTAGGTATTTTCAACCAAACAATTCCCTTATCTGTAAATATGTGCCCTGTGATCAATTTCAAGATTATATGAAAGAAAAGAAGCTAAATCGTAGAGAACATTCAAAGTCTGAGAAAGAGCAAATCCAAATTGATAGTGCAATAGAAAAATTTCTTATGAGTGAGGATAACATAGATTTATCGAGGTTATCAACAAAAATCGAGAAAACATACTCCCCAAAGACGGTGAGCTACCATGATCCTGATTTAGTAGGGAAAAAAAGGTCGGCAATATCACCCAAAACATCAGCCCACTGGAAACTGCAGGAAAATCAAAGCACCACCTTGGATTTCAAAAAATGTAGCAACCCTGGGGCAAAAAACAAAGGAGGAAAACGGCTTACCGATTTACAGATTCCAAAAAAGAAGAGAAGCAAACGATCTGATCCCGAAGGGAAAATTAAAAGACAAAATTTAAGGATAAAATTAAATTTACATCCTTTTAGAAAAGTCAGAGTTCATCCAGAAAAATCCTTTCCAGAGCTCCTAAAGAAACGTAAAGAAGTGTTGCTACTTCCTAAGCCATTACCCAAAACTTCTGAGAAAAAAGTCAATATAAACCTTGTGTCTTCTGAAGATTTTCTTCAAGAGTCAGAGAGTAGCAATTATGTTAATGTCACTTCAAAAAAGCTGCCTCTAACAGGTGCCCCAAAGCCATTTCCCAAAAGACATACTAAAAGTGCCCCTCCCCTCAGTGCTAACAACTTGCCTATGGGCCACCAGAGATCTATAAAGGGCAACTGCTACCCAAGTGGTCCTGTTCCTAATGGAAACTCATCAATGTTGCCCCAGCCTACACCCAGTGATGCTGAGCAGAGATGCTCTTCCTCTCAGCTCTCAAGCGAGCAAATGGTAGGTGTGACTCAGCTTGCACCTGAAGTCCCTAGTTACTTACCAGTTACTTTGGAAAATACAGGAAATCATATTTTACCACCTCAACATTCCAGGGTGGGTGTTGACCAAGGCGCAACGAAGCCCACTGACCACATGGGGCAGAACAAATCACAGATCAGTGAGCAGAACCAGTTTTCTTTGCATTTCAGGAACCAAGCACAATGTGTAGGCATCTACAAGACTGAAACCCGTAAGGAATGCACCTCAGAACAAGATCCAGCTTTATACTATGAAGAACATAACTCGAGTCATGACCAACTTGGGACTAAAGAAAAACCACTAATCACAAAACCCAAAATAGCACATCAAATTGTGGAAAATGGCATTATGGAGAAGCAAGCAAATGAGGTGGGGAAAAAACTTCCTAACACAGAAACTTATGATTCCTCTCTTGTTCCCTGGACACAATCCAAAAACAACCTACCACTTAGGATGACAAATTCCATCCCATACCAAAATAGAATCGAGCTTCCCAAGGATACCAGTGTTTCTCTTAGTAGTCAAGTAGCTTGGCACCTAACCAATAGTAGCGAGAAAGGAGTCGACAGCACAAGCGCATTGCCCAGAGATGACAGCACCAAAGCACTAGAGATAAAAATAGAAGAGAGAGAAGAGGAAAACACACCCAATGGAAGCAAGGCAGATTCCAGCATGTTAACCTGGACCACACCAAGGACCTTGAAAGGCACTGCACAGGATGGGCAGCAAACCAGGGAAAATGGAAAAAGTGTCTTATGTGATTCAAGCTCTGTTCTAGAGACGATTATGGTTAAAGATTTGAATATCACAAGTCCCCATGAAACCCAAAATAGAATACCTCACAGGGAAATAGATCTTCAAATTAACAGCAATATGCATGATTTGAGAGAAATTCAAAATAGTCAACCAGATAAAGATAACAGTGCGCACAGAGGAGGTGAAATGGCAGTGGCGACCCGTGAAGTCTCTCTCTTACCAGAGCCAAAAGATATTCCTTTTGAGGCAGAAAATGAGGGGCCTCTAATTCTTAGGAGAATAAATGAAGCTGAAAGCTCTGCTCTGAAACCTGTCCTGCATCCACCATCTGCTGAATATGCTAATACATCACCTTTAGAAGCAGAGCAAAGTGCAAAATAACACAAATAATAATTTTGTACTTTAGCTCTACTCAAAAGGACACAAAACTACTCCCTAGCCTTTGAATGCATTTTTGGTGTGTTATTTTGAGAACAAATTTTCAGCAATTCTTATTTATCAATAACACAGAAGTTCACAGTTGAATGTAATATAGAAAGCAAAGATGGAGCCACAGGATATATTTGATACAATTAATCTAGCATGCTTCTTTAAGGAATGGGAAAGAAAAGTTACCTAGTCCTGGAAAAACAACCAAATATAAAAAAAGCTTCAAACAAATGAAAGATTAATTATGAAAAAGTATCTTAGTAGATTTACTTTTGATGTTTATTTTATGGAAGTTGTTATACATGTCTCAATGAGTGATATTAAAATATTGCTTTCTACTCAGATGATTATATATTATTTGAACCTGATCTGTTTTCCTAATTATGTTATGAAAATAAAAAAAATCAGCTTTATTAACTGTAGTCTAGCTGATATGCATGTTGGTATATTTCACCAGTTTGCAACTGTTTTGTTGATAATTATTCTAGATCATAAGTATAAGTCTTTAAAATCTGATGTTTTTCTGTGAGGAAAAAAAAATTAAGGATTTTCAGCAATAGTAGGATGTTTCTGTAAGATCTGCAGATTCCTATAAATCCACTAGGTGGAGATCTCAGCTTCGATCATTTTAGAAAAACAAACACGGCTTCAAGATCAACACAATGGAACCCGAACAAAAAGAATTTTAACGAGCTTTATTGCCAATTGTCATTAATTTAAGATTTTAAAAACTAAATAACCCATTAGCGTGTAGTTTTCAAGGTTTGATCTCTTGAGTTTAGTTTGCCACTATTGTTTGGTGTGAGTACTCCTCTTTATGCACAGGAATTAAATGTGCTTATAAATATTAGATTTGAAAGCACCAGCAGAATAAATATCTTTCATTCAAAGCCACATTTATTTGAAAAATATAAGTGTACTGGAAAATTCCTATTATTGATACTCCAGAAAAACGTTTAATGCATACCTTCACTGTATAGAACATTATAATGTTTCATATTTCCCAGTGTGTGTGTGGGGGGGGGGGTTAAAAAGGAAACAAACTTCTATCTCTGTATCTGTCTAGGTCTCTGTATCTTTATATCTACATGTGCTATTATAAAGCTTGAAGGATTATCAGAACAATGTAAATATTACTAACGTGCCCCACTTCTCTTCTTTTTTTCCTTCCTATTCAGAATCCTTCCTATTCAGAATGGCAAAACTGTCATTTTAAAAGTCTTTGACCTCCTTCCATTTTATCACCAAGATTTAGAACTCTCTTGCTTTTGACTTCAAGTCCTGCCTTCTCTCCTTGTATTCAACCTCTCTGCCTGGGCTTAACCCCTATGCCATCCATCTGTCTCCCTGACCCCACTTCATTCTGCTAAGCACCTTTGTGTAAGAACATCCATGTCAACTTCTTGCATGATAAGTTTATTCTAATCAACAACTCTCTCAGCTCTGTAGATCAGGTTATTTTTTATTCTGTAGCTATCTTTCCTTTTCCTATTTTTCTAGTTTTCCTTAATCTTGGCTTGTTAACTATAGAATCATTAATATGTTTATTTAATTAATCTCCATATAACGACTAAGTCTTAAACTCCATGGAGAGCATGTATCCATTGAAACCCAAACCTCCATTTCTGAAGAGTATATAGTAAGGATTCAATAAATTAACTGTTGGAGGAAAATAAAAATTAGCCCATTGTTCACTTTTTCCTCATCACTCAGTCTACTAACCTGGTAAAGACCTGGCTTATAATGTAACGAGGACAGAAGCAGCTCAGTTTCATGGACCTGGTGGATACCAAGGCCAAGCCAGGATTCGGCTGACAGAGAAGTCCAGATATTGCCAGCCAGGTAGAGATTCTGCTTTTCTCCATCTTCCTCCCTGAACTGTAGACACTGTACTAATAAACTTCTCTGCTTAGTGGTACAAAATTTCTATTAAACAATTTGGGGCTATATATAATATATTTAATAGTATACTCCTTTGGTCCTATTACATTTTCTCTTTCTCATTTCCCAACGTTTGTTTGAAGCATACAATCTACCCCCACAATGCAATGACATGCTTTTATCTCCAAGTGAAAACTTCCACGTGTCCTTTATCTGTAATCATGGAGTCAGTTAATAAAAGCAAAAGGTATTCCCTTGTTATTTTATGTTAAACTTTGGCATATATCACTTCCCACAGAGAGAAGGAAATTCTGGATTGAGTACTCGACATATTTATCCTGAGAAAATATGCCTGGGGTTTACATTGAAAGACAAGAAGAGGTTTTCCCTAACTATCTTAAGTCATTCAACTTTAAAGATAAAATTTTCTGGACACCAAAATCCAGATGTGGATTTGGAGGCATTGATAAGCAATAGTGGTGTGCACCAATTTATTCAACAAGTATTTTTGAGCATCTACAAGGTATGGTTATGAGTGCTGAGAATATAGCAATAAATAAACAAACAAATACAAAAAGTGTCTGCTTTTATGAAACTAATTTTCTGGTAGTGAGAAGATTCTAAACAAATAAACACATAATTCTCACATTGAATGGGCAGAAGAAGAGGTTATCTCCTGAGATACTCAATCCACAACTTGTGAGAATCATTTTTCTTCATAAGAGTTCCTAAGTACACAAGTAGGCTTGGGTAACGATTTGGCCATGGTTTTGCCTTTAGAAAAGAATGGGAAATTCACTTTCTCTTTCAAAGTGTCAGAACTAGGGCTTACTCTTTTTCTCCTTTGGTGAGATACTTTCTGAAATAATAACATCCTCACTTTATCTGCTCTTGTTGAAGAGAGATAAAATGTCTAGGAAGAAAGTTGTATAAGAAAAGAACAATAACTGGACTGGGCAAACAAGGGCAATTAGCCTTTATGTATGAAGGTCTCCAGGGTACCTTCCACTCAGAGGAGACATTCAGTGGACAAACTGATGCCAAAACACAAGGATTTCTATAAACAAGAAATTATACTGGCAGAGGAATTTCTAGACACTGGAGTTGCAGAATCTCCTCTGTCAATCTCTGAGAACACAGTAGACACCACCAGGTCTGGCACATGTAAGGAAAATCATTTCTTGGAGACTAATGTTCTGGGATTTCTTCCTGGGATTAGATGGCTGTTCCACCTCTACTAATAGATTTGTGACCATATTTAAAATGTCCTTTCCACTATTTACATATCCTACTCTACTTTTTACTTATTCTTTCCATAGCACTGATCTTTCCATGTGAACTCTCTGTCTATACTATTTATCACATTATCGCATGGTCACTCAGAGAGTTAGTGGAGTACCTGGACCCAGGTCTTCTGACTCCTGCTTGAGCTGTTGCTGCTGAAGACCACTTTCCTTGGGGTCTGCCTCATGTTAAAAGCCAACCCAAATCCATTTTGTGCCAAATTTCTTTCTCCAGAAAATGACTAAGTGTAGCTCAAGCATAGTTAATAAAATTGCAGCTGAGATGAGACTGTGAGTCATCTATCTTACCCTGGTCTCTCTTTTACTAATCAGTTGTGAGAAACATTTCAAAACCAGAGAGCTGCAGCAAAGAAATATGAGATACTCAGACTTCTTGAGGCAATTAGAGACTAAAGAGCAGAAGGCAAATCAGTCTTCCCGCCTTGACAGTCTTAAAATACACACTGGAAGTAGACTTTGGAATTACACTATTTGTGACAGATTTTGACCATAACACATTTTCTAAGAGGAAATAAAAATTACTCACTTCAGGACATGCATTCCACCCTCGCATCAGCAGAGAAGATATGGGCTTAGGGATGGAATAGCCAATGGGAGGCCTGATGTGGTGGTAAGCCATGTCTGCTGCTGCAGCCGCTGCAAACCAAATGGTCATGTCAGTTCTGAAAATTCACATGTTTATTTCAAGAAACATAGGAACAGATAAAAAAGTCATCAAAAATCAATCTGTACAACATCAACAGAGATTCAGAGTCCTCTAAGCCATTTTTAAAAATGTCCTGTGCTTTATTTCTGAGTAGAATTCCATTGTGTTTATATCTCATAAAGAACAAAATTATGTCATTTTCAGGAAAATGGATGGACCTGGGGAACATTATGCTAAATGAGATTAGCCAGTCACAGAAAGTGAAGGGTCATATGTTTCCTCTCATGTGCGGAAGCTAGGGAGTAATCAGGATACAAGAGGGACTTTAGACAAAGGAGGAGAACCCCCAGTGGAGCCAGGGAGGTGGTATTGGGGGGAGGTGAAGAGGGAGATTAACAAAGGAAACACTTCCATTGACTTAAGTACATATGTGAGAATACTAATGCCCATCTCAATATCATGTATGGGGAAGGGAGGGAGCCAGGGGAAAACTCACCAAGTGCTGTGTGCATGTATGCCACTATTACTATGAACTACATTATGATGTGAGACTATAAGACTATAATGCACCAATAAAAGTACAAAAAATAAAGAGACAATCAGATATTTTCTAAGTTTTTCACTTAAAAAATAGAATAAAAAAGAAACCCATGCATTCAGACATTGGACAAATCCATTAACAGAAGAAGCAGATTACAGTTTGACCTTGAACTGTCTTTGTAAGAATAAGCATCTGGAACTCAGAAATATAGAACCAATGAGGGGCTCTGTGGAAATATCATGTTATTTGAGCCGAGGGCTAGCAGGGAGCCCTAGGAGAGAGGGAAGAGGTGGGGTAAGGCTGATATCATCAATACAAGAATCTGCTTTGCCTTAAACACTCCCCATCCCAGCCACCCTGGGAAAGGCAGCGACTGACCCAGACCTTGAATGCGACAAAGGAGATAGGTTTACTTCTTTTTCTTTTCTCCTCCTGCAAGATGGTTGGATGATTCAGAAGAGAATAGGTAGACTGTCAATATGGTAAAAACAAACAAACAAACAAACAAACAATGCTTTTCCTATTTGACTAACAATAAATGACATCTCTGCAAATAAAATAATAAAAATAAATGTCCTGTGCTTTAAAGAAAATAGCAGATAATTTCATGCTTTAAATTATAAAGTTTACCTTTATAATTGTTCATTCATTTGGCTGTTGATCCAGTATATAGCGAGAAGAGGGAATTTATAAAGGAGCAAAGGACCAAAGAACAAGTATTTTCGGTCGTCAGAGGTGGAGGCTATGTACATAATGTTACAAGAAGTAAAGACTGAAAGGTGGATTAGACAGTTCCACACAGTGTCATAAATCCAAGGCTATCTTCATATAAACATATCAACATATCAACATATCAACATATATTCATATCATGCACAGTAAGACATGGAATACTACCGAACTTTGTACTTTTCGAGGCAGCTGTATCACTTTCGAACATAGATTTGTTAAGGTTAAATTTTATGGCACACTGATGTTGAGATTTTAATATTTAATATTTATAAACTAATTATTATCTGTAAAATTCTATTAGGCACTTTAAATCTACTCTTTCAGCAAATACTACTCATTTATCAAATTCCCTAATATTGCCTGCTCTCATGAATTTCTGAATATTGCTCATCTCAAATTCTGCACCACTATGTTGTGATTCTTGGGATTTTACTGTAGATTCCTGATTGCTCATTAATTTTCTTTTCTGCAACTGGTAAATTGTGTGTGCTGTTGGAAACCAAATGTACAGCTACTTTTGAATAAGTTTTGTATCAGGCATCATGGGAGGTATAAATATAATCTTCTTGAATGCTCTTAACAACCACCCAAAATAGGTGTTATTTTGTGTGTGTAACAATTTTTAACTTCTAAACATTTTAAGTATGACTAATTATTGGTGTAGCCTTTTGTTTCAAAGTACATGCTCTTTTAAGTGAATGGCACTGTTTATTCCTCAGAAAAATTGCTCTGCACCAATGGGAGGATACAGTTCCAGGATATTGCTGCTTCTTATTTTCTAGTTTGTAGTTTTGTAACCATCTGTCTATATCTTACTGACTTTTTTTTTTTTGCGGTACTGGAGATTGAACCCAGGGGCGTTCTACCTCCGCGCTACACCCCCAGCCCTATTTTTCCATACT
>PVJS01003298.1:0-49095 GCA_004027185.1 Glis glis
GACCGGAGGATCCGGGTTCGCGGCCAGCCTCAGCTTGCTCTCTCTCTCTCTCTCTCTCTCCCTGTTTCTCTCTCTCTCTCTCTCTCTCTCTCTCTCTCTCTCCTCAGTGAGGCCCTCCGCAACTTCGGGAGACCCGGTTTCAAAATAAAGTATAAAAAATAGGGCTGGGGATGTAACTCGGAGGTAGAAAGCCCCTGGGTTCAATCCCTGGTACTGCAAAAAAAAAAAAAGAATGGGGACATGAACACACTTAAAATATAATCAAGGGAATTAAAATTTTGCATTGTTAGTATACATTAGTATCCCCTATAAATATAAAAGAAAATATGAAGAACCAAAAGTAAACTCTTACACTGGTAAAAAATGAGGATTTTAATTTTTATTTGGATTTCTTAGAACATCTGTCTTACAACTTACATCATAGCTGTTTTGTGGAAGCAAAAATAAACATATTTTATTCAGACTTAGAAAATATACCAAGTTAATTAATTTAACAGCTGTTTCAATAAACAGTGCTAAAGAACATAGCCTATTTTGTGGATGCCTTGATAACATTTGCAACCAAAATCAATTAAGAGGTATGATAGAGGAGCTCTTATTCAACTGTTGTGGCAGTCATTGTACCAATTTTGCTTATAGAGGCTGCAAACATCTGATCTCCTCTAAGTGGGATTCATGGTTACCCTCTGCAACATATCGATCTAATAAAAAATGACCCATCCTCCTTGGGAAGAACAAAACTCACTGGCAGTTAAACTAAGATTTTTAGAAGACAAGAGTAAAAATTGAAATCTTACTAACTTGAAAGTAAAATTTACTGATTATATTTCATTGAGCAACTTCCTTGAGATAAGTATTTCTATATTTTCTTGGATATACATCCAGTCCCAGTGTGCCTATCAATTTTTTTTTTTTTTTTGTGGTACTGGGGATTGAACCCAGGGGTGTTCTACCTCCGCGCTACACCCCAGGCCCTATTTTTTATACTTTATTTTTTTGGAACCGGGTCTCACGAAGTTGCAGAGGGCCTCACTAAGGAGAAAGAGAGAGAGAGAGAGAGAGAGAGAGAGAGAGAGCTGAGGCTGGCCGCGAACCCGGATCCTCCGGTCTCTGCCTCCCAAAGTACTGGGATTACAAGCGTGCGACACCAGGCCCGGCGCCTATCAATTTTAATACAAGCACTTTTATACAGGCCTAATTTCTTTTTCTGTATAGCATTCTCTCATCAAGATCTTCTAATGTAAAATTGTTTCTGTAAGGAATAAAGCCTTTAGGATTCATATGCTCACGACTATTTCTCCAATTAGTCTCTGCTTACACACCAAACTCCTCAATATGGGATTAAGATATGCAATGGTTTCTTCTATTCAGTCTGCTTTGTTGAGCCTGGTTTGAAAGGATAGTCACACCCATGCTATTTCTCTGCCATTCCCCTCCTCTTCCCCATCTCCCAAGTTCCTCTGCCATGTTCACTTGACCTGTATTTAACTTTGGCCTTAATTAAAATAATCTCCCTTCTATCAAATACTATACCCTGCCCCACTCATGGTCTCATCTACATCTGGACTCCCTTTATTTCAAATTCATATTCATAATTCAGTTTTTAAAGTTTATGATGATATTCATGTATAGAAGTAAACTATGTGCTTCTTGTGGACCAGAAATAGCCTTCCCCAAACTCTGCTGCACGTGTACTTAGGTTTTGTTGTCGGTTCACTGTGCACTCAGGAAGCCTCGTCTGTCTGAGTCTCAGAGACTGCACTCCTGAAGCAGAAGCAGAACACTTCCATCACCTATTTTTTGTTCACTAGTAAGCCTGCATTTGCCATTGCTACCACTAGATGGCAATCGTGTTTTAATTAGCAATGTCATTTAAGTTCTACTGACTTTTGATTTTTTTTTTTTTTTAGGGAACTGAGAAGAACCCCAAATTAGGAAATGAGACTATGAGAAAAGTTATACAGATCATTTAACATAGAGCACCTAACAAACACACTGGAGACTTGCAAATTTGTCAGAATGCTTAGTAGATGATCTTGTCCTAACAAGAGTTGTTAACATTTGTTGAGGGCTTACTATATCCTAGGCATTAAATTAGGCATGCTTTAGGTGAACTGTTCCATGTTTTACTAATGATCTAACTGAAACTTGATCCCAAATAGACCGCCTCTTTGTTAGTGTTCTTCACTTGTTCACTAATCACCATTCTGATTAGAAAAAAAATCAGATCAACACCAAACATTTGTACCAGATGCAGATAACTGACCTCATGTATTGAGAGACCAACAAAAGAAAAATAATTTAGCACAAGTGTATAACAAGACAGAATGCCAGAACACATTTATGAGTTCTCAGTTTATGCATGTTCACGGACTCAGACACATCTGAATCATTCAATTAGCTCTTCTTAGGAAGCCACTACTCTAAGTGCTGTAAAGACATGAATGGATTTAAATATTAGAGTTTTTACAAAACTTCTTTTCATATACTTCAAAAAGTGAATAATTGTATATTCCCTCAGTCTAGTGTTTTGCCCAAATGATAACTTGACATACTAATTGATATACAAAAGCCCATAATTTTGGAGGAAAAATTCATAGCTTTAGCAATAAGTGATGTTCTCTTCAGAAGAGATTACATTTTGTTGCAGCAAGTGTTTTTTTTGCCATCGATGCTATTTATATAGAATATGTTATCTTTATGGATTAAGAAAACTATTTTCCTGTTATCATGTCAGGTTCAGCCTGGCATCTAGAAATTGGACTGCGCTCTTTCTAGCAGAACCATCATCAACCATTGCGTAGAGTAACTGGTAACCATGAAGGTGTCAGGGGTTGGGCTCAGCTGGCAATTGTTTGGAGGACACAGGAGGCTCTCTGTGGGGCAGCTCCATAGGCTTTGCTTGCTGACAATGGTAAAAACTTGCTTCATGCCTGTGCAATCTCAAGATATCATTTATAAGCTCTGTAAGTACATATACAACACCGGTATTTTAAGCTATTAAGCACCTTTCTTGTAAGGATGACAAGCCCACTTAATATGGCAACAAAAAATTAATCAATATCCTATAGCTGTGTGACGCCTCTTTTCTACACCTCTCATTATTTCCTGTTACACAAACTTTACATGAAAGGAAGGAATCACAGACTGTTAAACTGCTTTCACTGCAAGTGATGGTGAGAAGCTCTTAATGCAATGAAAATAAATTACTGCAGGTGCCAAAGTACAACACAGTGCCATTTTGTTATCAACGGTTAATTGATTATTAATTATCAGCTCACAAAGGGCTGACAGTCTTCTTGTAGTGAAGAGTTAGGAGGCTATGTCGGACAGTCCCAAGGAAAGCCAAAAGGCTGAGTGAGGTGGCATCATGTCGGCTCAAGCACTTGTGTTAAATGATCCTTGCTAATGAGGTAGCAGATACTGATTAAGAACCCAGCAGCAGAAGAAATCATATCAGAACCCACTGGTAAACAATTGGAGACAAGTAAAAAATAACAATGTTTGCTGAAAAACATGACAGCAGTTAAGTGTTCTGTAGCCACAGCGAGACTTAATTCAATGCCACCAACAGTGACAAGCCTTGAAGCATAGGAAGTGTGGTGGTTTTACAGTGGAAATCAGCACAATTAATGTGTAATGAGCTAGTAGTGAAAATGGCATGTTTGACAAGGAGAAGTTTGAAAACAATAATAGAAAAGTCATTAAATCAGAGGTTTTGGGATATTAGAGGAATCACTGTAAAAAAAGATCTAGGATCTCTGGCCAGAGGATTAAAAACAAAAACAAGGTAAAAAAGAACCCAATATCCATAGTTACAGAAAACTCAGTGGGGGGACTGAAACTCAATAGCCAAATTCTACTCCAGACCATCATCTCTTCGCAAGTCTAACTTGTCTGTTGTTTATCCTTGCTGCCCATTCTCCTTGGCAAAGCAGAGCACACACATGCCAAACCTCTACAGTGAGTAAGCACAGCTGCCCCATCCTTTCCTCCATATCCAAAATAGAATTGTAGAGTTTCCCTCTCCTTTTCCTTTTCATTACTTCTATTCTTGTGTGACCTAATTAAAAGTCGGGCTCCTCGGATTCTCAGACTGGCTGGTATAAATACAAATCTTATCATGAGTTGCTCTCAATTGTGATAGTCACTTCAAAATGAAACGATGCCCTCCATAAAGGGATGGAGAGTGCATGCACATATTTCCTCCGAAAGCCTAAATTGTTGACTTCGTTATTATTTTGGTATTGAGCAAAACACATTTGTGCTTCAGACGTTGCTAAGTCTTGACTGCAGACAGTACACACAGATATAAATGAAAGCACAGGAAACATTTTTTAATGTTGGAGAAAATAATTAGAAGGCATTCTTTTTTACCTCTTAGTTGGATTAATTTTTTAGTGGCATCACTGACTTTCTTACTGAGGGCAGAACTGAATCTAGAAGAAGTTACTAAGAATATCAGGCTTGTCTTTTCTCTAATACCTTAATTATAGGTTGTATTCTTGGCATATATTTAAGGGCTACAATGTGGTATTTATATAAATAATACATATTACATATACCCATATACATGTGAATGTGTTTTGAATGTATAATTTATAAAGTCAAGCAAATTAACCTGCCAATCACCTTCCATAAATACCTGTGTGTGTGCACTAAGCACCTGATATATATTCTTTTTTTTTTTTTGTACTTTGGATTGAACCCAGTGACATTCTACCTCCAGGCTCTACCCCAAGCCTTATTTTTATTTTTTTATTTTGAATCAGGGTCTAAGTTGCTGAGGGAGTCACTAAGTTGCTGAAACTAGCTTCAAAACTGAAATCTTCCTGTCTCATCCTCCTAAGTACTGGGATTACAGGTGTGCCCTACCGTGCCCCATCTGAAGTCTGTTCTTTTAGAAAACTTCCCATACACAATATTATTCATGATGGTCTTCATGCCATACATTAAATTTATCATTTGTTTCTATTATTTATTACCTGTTAGACTTATTCATCCTATACAACTGCAAGTTTATACCCTTTCATCTACCCCTCATTTCCTCCCACTTCAGGCCTCTGGTAGCCACCATTCTACTATCTCTTTCTTTGTACTTGAGTATGTTTTTTATTCTAACCGTAAATGAGGACATGCAGTATTATTTCCTATATATGGCTTATTTCAATTAGCATTGTCATTCTTCATTTATTATTAACCAATATTAAGATTATGTCCCACAAAATAGACTTTCCAAACAAGTATGTAAAAGTAAAAAATAAAAATAATCTGTTATGTCTCTCAAAACAATTTGGGTTTTGAGGGTCCATATCTCTATCGACATCTTTGTGTCTGTGCCTGAATCTACAATTATATCAGTGTATATACTGTATGCATATCAATATCTATATCTTCCTCATGTGATAGGACTATAGTGTGCAACTATGCAAATTTATGTGTTCAGGAAAATTAAAATTAGTGAATAAGGGTGGATGCTGAATCCCCTGGAGAGTACAGAACAGTATATGACACTGGATTAAGTAACAACTGTCTAAAGAAGGGACTTCTGTGTCATCTTAAGGAATTGGAATCATTTCAAAGTTTAATCAGGAAGAGATAAGGCTGTCATGAATAGGCTTGAAGTAGAAAAATCAGGTAACAAAGTATTACAATATTTGAAATTATGGATCAAAAAATAATAAACTAAGGATGTATGAAGGCAATGGACTGCAGAGGGTTTTAGGGTGAGGAATCAGCAATACTTAGACACTAACCAGGTATGGACAAGGATGACAAAGTCATGCTGCAATATCTCCTTTCTTTTAAGACAGTGATAATTAGGTGAATATAGTGAACAAAATTGGTAAGAAATAGACTCCATCCACACCAGAGCTTCATGTTCATTGGTGTATAGAGACAAGCAAACAAGATATTCCACCCAATTCATTGTGCTGAGTGGAACAAATGGGGAACACCACATGATCAGAAGTAACCGGTTGAGCTGAGATAGATAATTAATATTAAGGGCGAAGAAAAAGGGTTCAGTTTTGAAGATAGGAACATAAATAGGAGGCTGTACTGAAAAATATGGAGTAGCCATGCTTAAAGGTGAGAGATGTTATTTTGAAAGTAATCAGATACAGCTGGGTGTGGTGGCACACGCTTGTAACCCCAGTACTTGGGAGGGTGAGACCAGAGGATCCGGGTTCATGGCCAGCCTTAGCTACTTAGTGAGGCCCTCCGCAACTTACTGAGACCCTGTTTCAAAATAAAGAATAAGAAAAAGGGCTGGGGGTATAGCTCAGAGGTAGAATGCCCCTGGGTTCAATCCCTGGTACCGCAAAAAATAATAATAATAATAATCAGGTAGTGTAGGCAGCTGATGTGAGGAATAGGTAAGATTTTCCTTTTAAAAATGATGGCATGGGAAGAGTTCACAGCCAATGGTGGAACCTTGGAAAAGACCCCTTTTAGAGTCACAGAAAAATAAGAACTAATAGTAGACACAGAGAAGGCACAGTCATTCACGTAGTAGAACCACATGAAAAGATGTCAAGGAAGCCAGAGCAGGAGAGAATTTGAAGAAGAAAGGCATGCATAAAGACATAAATTCAAAAAAGTTAAATGCAGTAAGAATGAAAAACTGACTTTAGATTTGGCAGATGGGAGATCAGGCATACACCAAGGTATATTATAGTTATGAAACCTGCCTCTAAAGCAATCAATATCATAATAAAATCATCAAAAGTCAGACACATAGACCAATGGAACAGAATAGAAGATACAGAAACAAATCCATACACTAATAGCCAATTAATTTTCAACAAAGGTGCCAGACATATATGTTACAGAAAAGACAGCCTTTTCAAGAAATGATGTTGGGAAAACTGGTTATCCATTTGTAGAAAAATGGAACTAAATCCTTACCTCTCACTCTGCACAGGAGTCAACTTGAGGACCAAAGACCTGAAAGTTAGACCAGAGACTGTGAAGCTACTAGAAGAGGGCATAGGTCCAACTCTCCAACATATAGACACAGGTAGAAACTTCCTCAACACAACCCCCAAAGCTCAGAAAATTAAAACAAGGATCAGTGGGATGGCATTAAACTAAAAAGTTTTAGTTTCTGCACATCAAAGGAAACCATCAAGAGTCTAAAGAGAAAGCCTACGGAATGGGAGATCTTTGCCAGCTATCTCTCTGACAGAGGACTAATATCTAGAATATACAAAGAACTTACAAAGATACAAATGGACAATAGATACATGAAAAAAATGTTCAACATCATTAGCAATCAGAGAGATGCAAATCAAAACTACACTGAGATTCCATCTAACCCCAATCAGAATGGCAATCATCAAGAAGTCAAATAACAATAAATGTTGGTGAGGATGTAGAGAAATAGGAACTCTTCTACACTGCTGGTGGGATTGCAAACTAGTTCAGCCGCTATGGAGATCAGTGTGGAGATTCCTTAGAAAACTGGGAATGAGCTGGGAGTGGTGGTGCACACTTGTAATCCCAGTACTTGGGAGGCGGAGACCCGAATATCCAGGTTTGCAGCCAGTCTCAGCTACTTAGTGAAGCCTTCCGCAACTTCGTGAGACTCGGTTTCAAAATAAAAAGGATAAAAAATAGGGCCAGGGGTGTGGCTCGGAGGTAGAATGCCCCTGGGTTCAATCCCGGTACCTCAAAAACAACAACAACAACAACAACAAAAAAAAAAACAACTGGGAATGGATCTACCATATAATCCAGCTCTACCACTCCTGGGTATCTTTTCAAAGGGGTTGAAACCAGAGGACTACATAATATATGCATACCCATGTTCATAGCAGCACAATTCACAATAGCCAAATTATGAAACCAACCTAGGTGTCCATCAACAGACGAATGGATTACAAAACTTTGGGAAATACACACAATGGAATTCTACTCAGCAATAAAGAAGAACAAAATTATGTCATTTGCAAGAAAAGGGAAGGACCTGGAGAACATTATGGTAAGTGAGATTAGCCAATCACAGAAAATGAAGGGTCATGTGTTTTCTCTAATATGTGCAAGCTAGGGAGTAATTGGGATACAAGAGGGACTCCAGATAATGGAGGAGAAACCTCAGTGGAGCCAGGGAGGTGGTAAGGGAAGAGGAGGGAGAAGACTGAGGTTCATTAATGGAAATTCTACCATTGACTATGTGTACATATGTGAATATACCAATGTCAAGTCAATCTCAGTATTCTGTATTGGGAAGGGGAGAAATGGGAAGGTGGGGGGCAACACCAATTGCTGAGTGCATGTATGTTACTATCAACATGATTTACACTATGATGTGAGACTATAATGCACCAATAAAAGCACATTTAAAAAAAACTCTGGCATAGTTTTTATAATGAAAAGAAAGTTTGAGAAATTTTGAAAAAAAATATTCCACCTCATACAATTTTGTTCATTTGGCTGAATTTAACTTGAGGTCAGTAATACTAATAGTTTTGAATTTTTTTCTTTCCTGGAGGAATGCTTCTCAAACAAGTCATGGTACTTTTTCTATTAGTGCTTCTGGTCTTGAATTAGATCTCAGAAATTCAATTACTGGTACCTAATCCCTAAAAATAAAACACACATAGGTGTTTTGTACACATACATATACATATACACACAGCATATTACTCATACATTGTACAAATGATTTGTTCTTAATTGCACATTGTAAAACACAGCACCTACTGCAGCAAATGCATCATATTATAGAAACACCATGCTTGCCAATTTCCACTGGACAACATATAGGCAGCTTTGATACTTGAAGAACAAATCTAAGGTGTAGAAATTCTTATTCTCATTTCAGAATTGTCCAAATAAGAATGATGATTCTTCAATAAATTCCAGTGAAGATTAGTCAGACCTATATTTTTAATTGACAACACATGTGAATGTAGCTAAAATATGCATTTTTAAGTGTAAAATACTACCAGTATATGTTCATTGTCATGAGTAATTAGAGTTATAAATGATAAAATCCTAAAGTTCAAAATCACTGTTGCTAGGTACAAATAGAATATTATATACAGAATTCTTCTAACAAATGAAAATAAGAATTATCCATTCAGGTATAAAAAATCCACACATTTTACTTAATAATTATTTACTAAACTCCAAAATAATAAACTCTAAACAAAAATATATATTCACGTGGATACTAGAGCCTGCAAGACAAATTAATATGTATCTTAACCATTTTCAGAAAAAAAGGCAAATAAAGCAATTTGGGGGGGTTGCAGTCCTTTACTCAATGAAAAACACTATCCTGAAAATATTCTATTTCTCATATAAAAGGATTGACTGGAATGTTTCTTATCTATTATTATAATAATATAAAATTATTGTTGCATGATATATATATATATATATATATATATACTTTCTAAATATCTATATTTAATGTCCTTTCACTTTCTGAAAATGAATGCTTATTTGGTCTTCTAAAATTTTTATTTCACATATAAAAACTGGTCAGAATACATATTTTTATTTTGGTCTATGCTTATAGAAATGAAGTTTAATTAACCCAACAGCAGCTGATAATAAAATTATTAGCATGTACAAAGTGTGTAGTTAATAGAGACAGAACAAGAGGCAATTAGTGGAATTAGGTGTTTTTTCTACCAAGAAATAGTATCCTAAATGCTAATTGTTTATCCCAGCCCAATCACTGCAAATATCACTAATGGCATCATTAAAATAATGTAACACAACTTAAGCACCAAATAGACTTACTGATTTGTTATCAAAATGACACAATCATGAGCTTATTAATATTGCAGAAGACTTTATGTATATACACTGAAGCAAATTGGTTATTTTGCAATCCCTTTTATTTATTTTTGAAAGATAAAAACATGCTTACTCTGGCATGAAATGTCTCTATGTTTAAAATCACTCAGTGACTCATAAGATTTTAAATTGTCATTTGTATGGTATTTACTAGTTTTAATAAAGCTCTTTGCCGGGCGTGGTGGTGCACGCTTGTAATCCCAGTACTTGGGAGGCTGAGACTGGAGGCTCCAGGATCGTGGCCAGCCTCAGCTACTTAGTGAGACCCTCCGCAACTTAGTGAGATCCTGTTTCCAAATAAAGAATAAAAAATAGGGCTGGGGTGTAGCTCGGAGGTAGAATGCCCCTGGGTTCAATCCCCAGTACCGCAAAAAATAAATTAATTAATTAATAAAGTTCTTTGAAAGGTTGTGAAATAAACTATTGTGCCCTCATGATTGCTAAAATGAGGTGTAGGAAATTTAGTATGAATTTTTACTTTTTAAAATTGAAATTCCCTAAATTTGACTTTCCGCACTTCATGTTATCAAGTGAGTTTTACATGAATCTGATTTGATGGTAGTGCTGGTGGACTTGTTTTCTGTTGGATTTTTCTATTCTATGGACGACATACTGTTGTCTGATTGACATGTCAAGTGGGAGACAGAGAAGTGACATACTCTTTCAATTCTGTTTGCAATGTGTTAATTCCCTTCCCTTCTTTTATCCTCCCTCCTTCATTCTCCTGTTTTTACATTGTTTTAAATTTATTTTTAACTGACAGATAAAAATATAAAAACTGTACATATTAATTGGGTATCATGCAACATTTTGATACATGTCTATATGTGTAATGTTTAAATGAGGTTAAACATATTTATCACCTCAAACATTTTTAATTTCTTTTTAGTGGAAGCTTTTGAAATCCTATCATCTAAGTTATTGAAATGTATACCACTGTTATGTATATTCAGGCTACTGTGTAATAACACATCAGAACTTCCCACCCCTAACTCTAACTCAATGCACATTGATCATTTCCCCATCCCTCCCCATCCCGCTCTCTGGAAACCACCATTCTATTCTCAACTTTTAATATTTTTTAAATTCACATATGAGTGAGATAATGCAGTACTTGTCTTTCTGTGCCTGATTTATTTCACTTAATAATCTCCTGTTCCATCTGTTGTTGCAAATGGCAGGATTTCATTTTTATGTCCGAATGGTATTCCACTGTGTATAGGTAACACACTTTTTCATCAGTTGAGGGACACTGAGGTTGTTCCTGTTTCTTGACTATTGGGAATAGCGCTGCAGGGAACATGGGAGTGCAGATGTGTCTTCAACACACTGATTTTACTTCCTTTAGATATAGACCAAGTAGTGGGATTCCTGGATCATATGATCGTTCTATTTGTAATGTTTTGAGGAACCTCCACACTATTTTTCATAATGGATGTACTAATTTGTATTCCTACCAAGTAGACAAGAGTTCCCCTTTCTCCACATCTTTGTCAGCACTTATCTTTAATGTTTTTGATAATAGCCATTCTTACTGGAGTGAGGTGAGTGTGGTTTTGAATTGCATTTTCCTGATGGTTAGTGATTTTGAGCATTTTTTTCAAGTATCTGGTTGCAATTTATATGTCTTCTTTTGAGAAATGTCTATTTAGATATATTGCCCCACTTTTGGTACTGGGGATTAAATCCAGGGGCATTCTACCTCCAAGCTACACCCCCAGCCCTTTTTACTTTTTAATTTTTGAAACAGTCTAGCTAAGTCACTGTGCACTGGCCTTAAACCTGCAATCCTCCAGTCTCAGCCTCCCAAGTACTGGGATTACCTGGCTATATTGCTAATATTTTAACTACCTAGCCTGATGCTGGGGCCAGTCTCAAGGTTCTAAAGCTCTCTGACCTGGGCGTGGGGCCTCAGTTTCTGCCAGGTGTTGGGTCTCATCAAGGCAGGCCTGGCACTGGTCTCCCAGACAAAGCCCTGGGCCAGCTTTTGTGCTCTGCTTCCTAGCAGGTAGAATCTTGTTCCCTGCTCTGAGGCCTGAAGCTGGGGGAGGGCTCTTGACCTGATGGCGAGGGGTTGTGGTGGTTTTCAAAGGGGGGCAGGGAGAGTCCTGGGTTTCAAGTCTAAGGCCTGGTCTTAACTCTCTCTCCCTCCACCAAGAGCAGAGGTATCTCTCTCCATGCTGGGCTGCTTGGAGATTATGGAGAGGCGATCTGAGCAACTCTTTCCTTCCTGACTTCCTTAGTAAATCTTTCATTTTGTCATTCTACAAGCAGGCACTATGGTGGCTCACCTGATTTCCTAAGTTCTTGCGAAGGTCATTTGGTGCCTGAATAACTGTTCCAGTTGGTTTGCCTGTGTGGACACGCCTGAGGCTCCTACTCAGCTGCCATCGTGCTCTGCTGACCCCCCCACACACACACACTTTTTTTCCCCTGTAGTTGGGATCTAACCCAGGTTATCATGTGCCTGTGATAGAAAGGCACTGTACCACTGAAGTACCATCCCAGCCCCCAGTTCTCCCATTTTTACTTCCATAACAATGATGTACATAGGACTCTAAAAATAAATAAATATATAAATATATAAATAGACTGTATTCTTTTTTTTTTTTTTTTTGCAGTACCAGGGATTGAACCCAGGGGCGTTCTACCTCTGTGCTACACCCCCGGCCCTATTTTTTATACTTCATTTTGAAACCGGGTCTCACGAAGTTGTGGATGGCCTCACTAAGTAGAGAGAGAGAGAGAGAGAGCGAGAGAGCTGAGGCTGGCTGCAGCAAACCCGGATCCTCCCGTCTCCGCCTCCCAAAGTACTGGGATTACAAGCGTGCGCCACCACCCCCGGCGATAGACTCTCTATTCTGAAAACCAAGTTAATTTTAAAGGTTTTCAGCAATGATGCTCTCAAACTTTATAGACTCAGTACCCATGTTAACTCTAAAAGTCTATTAAAGTCTTCAAAGATATTTTATTGTTTATATTTTCACTATTTACCATATAAGAAATTAAAACTGAAAATATTAAAATACAGTTATTAATTCATACAAAATGGCAATAATGACCCATTGTAGGCTAGCATAAATAGTATGATTTTTTGGGGGTGGTACTGGGCACTGAACCCAGGGGCATTCTACCCCTGAACTACACCACCAGCTCAATTTTATCTTTTATTTTGAAGCAGGGTCTCACTAAGTTGCTGAGCGCCTCACTAAATTGCTAATGCTTGCTTTGAGTCTGTGATCCTCCTTCTCAGCCTCCCAAGTACTGGTATTACAGGTGTGCAACATCATGCCCAACTAAATAATATGTTTTGTTGATAAAGTGACTATACTTTTATAAGAAATATAGGGAACAGAGTAGCATCATTTTTATTGTTGTCAAATATTTCAAAAATATCTGGCTTAATAGAATGTAGATAGTTTCACATGTATACCTCTACCATTAATCTGTTGATACACACATGGGGTGCAGATGCTAAAAAACTCCAGTGTACATGCATGGGAGAAATGAAAGCAAAAATAAAAAATAAGTAACATCTTTGTCTTGTTATAAATATAGCTCAACTTCATGCACTCTGAAAAGGTTTATGGGACCCCAGATTTCTAAGATAACCTTCTCAAAACCACTAGATTTGGGAATTTAAGTTTTATAAAACAGAATGTTTTAGCTGCGAGGCATGGTGGTGCACACCTATAATCCCAGTACTTGGAAGGCTGAGATAGGCTGATCATATGTTTGAAGCCAGCCTCAGCAACTTAGTGAGACCCTGTTTCAAAATAAAATAAGGCTGAGAACGTATCTTGGAGGTTGAATGTCCCTGGATTCAATCCCCAGTATCATAAAAAATTAAATAAATAAAAATTAAAAATGTTTCAGCTAATTGTACAATAAGATTTTAAAAGTATTTCTACCTCTATACATATTTATAGGTATATATTTGATTCTTCACTTATATCCATTTAAATGACTAATATATTCAGGTATACAAAGCATTTAGTTATCTAAGTTATAGGGTTACAAAGCTCCAATGGTAATCTTTCTGAGTTATCTTCTAAAGTCTTTTTCTATGACATACTAAGGATGTGCTTCAGCAGTATAACAGAATTATCAGCAGGAAAATTGTAGAAAAGTAAGTTTATTCTAAAATTACACACAAACACAGGCACACACACACACACACATCTTAATAAGATAAGGGGATATAATACAATAGCACATTTGCTTTTTAAACATTTTTATTCAAAGGCAATATGAATCAAATGAACCCACATATATTTGAGCTACCCTCAGCGAAGTCTGAGCACAGTTATAATTAAATAATCAGCAGAGTTACTTAGCAAATTGAAAGGCAGTTTTAAGTATTTAAGACTTTATAAACCATTAAAGGAGAAAATCTCCTCTTGAGACATGGACATCTTTAATAGTTTCTTTTCTAGCTCTCTCTCCCTGCCTTTCCTCACAGGTCTTCCCTCAACATTTTCTAAGCCCACAGCTGTCATCAAAAGCTCTCATTTTCTGAGATTTCCAATTTGAGAGTCTCAGGCCACAAATGATCCTTCTCTTTAATTTTGCTTTCTCCTTTTTCTTTCCCGTCTTTCCATTATGTTGTTCTTCTTTTTTTATTCCTTACCACAACTCTGCCTTCATCATGTGACTCACTGTAGACCTCTCCACCCTGCCAGTTCTACTTCCCTGCCCTTTACCAGCAAAGGAAGAGAAGAGACCAGGGCAAGACCATTTTCTCTGTAAAGCAATATAATAAATTCCAAAATACAAAGTAAAAGATTCAACTTGACTTTAGTCCATCAAATAACACATAGCTATAGCTTCAGTTCTTTGTGTGTGTGGCACTGGGATTGAACCCAGGGACATTCTAACACCGAGCTATACCTCCACCACCCCCTTTTCTTTAGTTTCTGTTTCGAAACAAGGTCTTGCTAGGCTGCTAAGAGTCTAGCTAAGTTGCTGAGGCTGGCCTTTCTGCCATTCAAGGTACAGTTGTTTTTTTACCTTGATTTGTCCAATTTCTAATAAAGCAAAGTATCCCTTCATATGTTTGATAGCCATTCAGGCTTATACTTCTGTTAACTGGCCATTAATATCTCTGAGCTTATTTTATTGATTTTCCTATTTATTTTTATTTAACTTAGATTTTATTAGCATGTTTCACATATTATCTTTTAGTCATTTTAGAGGACATAAATATCTTCCCCTGTCATATATTTTAACATGAATTCATATCTATTGAATAGAAATTATCATTACCCTTGAGGATAATAATTTTAATGTTTTTTAAAAATTATTTCCTTAGCATTTGATAGAGTTCTCCATATTTTCTTTCACTAGCTTATTATGTTTACCTTTAAGCTGCTTTCAATAATGTGTCATTTGACACTGTGAATTTGAATTAGACACAAATGAAACTGACTCTCTTATTTTAATAATAATCTGAATTTTATGTAATTGAATTTTTGGGTATCATTTATAGTCTAATGGCAAAGTGCTTTTCTGCTTACTTCAAGTCCTGATCTTTGCCTCTAAGTTTATTTAGCTTGCTTAATATTTTTGGTTTTTTTTTTTTTTTTTTGCGGTACCGGGGATTGAACGCAGGGGCGTTCTACCTCCGCACTATGCCCCCGGCCCTATTTTTTATACTTTATTTTGAAACCGGGTCTCACGAAGTTGTGGAGGGCCTCACTAAGGACAGAGAGACAGAGAGAGGGAGAGAGAGAGAGGGAGAGATAGAGAGAGCTGAGGCTGGCCGCGAACCCGGATCCTCCGGTCTCCGCCTCCCAAAGTACTGGGATTACAAGCGTGCGCCACCACGCCCGGCTATATTTTTGATTTTTAATGTATTCATGGAATTTCTAAGATTTTGGTGTCATTGGCATATGTTCTGCTATATTTTGCTGATTGATATGTTTGCTTATAATCTAGAAGTGTCTCTGCTGGACTATCTCTTTCTCAAAACTGAGGGTTCTTTGTCTGAATTCTGTATGTTCCTTTCTTTGTTAATCCATTGAAGAGATAAATACTCATGAAAGGTCTGTTTTTAGCCAGGTGCAGTGGTGTACACTTGTAATTTCATCTACATTGTAGGCTGAGGAAGGAGGATTATGAACTTGAGGCTAGCCTGGGCAGCATAATGAGACCCTGTCTCCAGAAACAAAAATGGAAACAAAACAGTAAAGTAACTTTCTGATGGAGACATGAGCAAAAGTAAACTTTAGAAAATAATAATAACAAGAGAAGGTGGATTTTTAGGCACTACCATACGTATGTACGATGACCAACTATTTGTAGAATTTAATTAAGCAATATTCATCTCCATCCTGTATACCTAAGCCTGATATGCTAGACTTATTTTTAGAAACAATCTATAATCTCTGGTTTCTTCTATCTGTTCCTCTATATCACAGAAGACAAAAGTATGGGAATACATTTTCCAGAATTTATTGCTATCCTAGTTCTTCCAACAAGAAATCTCAGGTGGTTTGGAAGGTGGAGGGGCTGCGTGATAGATGCAGGCAATAGAATAGGATTCAGCAGGTATGAGGGTTTTGTTTTGTTTTGTCTTACTTTGTTTTGTTACCAGCTCGCATATGTTTTCCTGTGAGTCACCAGCCCGATGTGATGGAAGGTAGGAAGGAATGAGAGTTATCAGAAATCTTTCCTGACATTGTCTACTCACACCTTTCCAAGGGTTGTATTTATACCTGATTCCCCTCTAAATCCCTAGAGAGGGCTTTCCGCATATCCTGGTTGATACACAAATGAATCCCACTCATGAGTATATCCCTGCCCTTTCTTTATAGCAATGAGTAGTGATAGGCTTCAGAACTGAGCATTCCATGGAGAATGCCTAAGTACAATACAGTGAGTGGAATATTGAGGCGATGGAAGGAGAGACATTTGAAGGAACAAGGGTATACTGCAAAAAACTAGTTTGAGAATTAAACAAGAGGAAAATCATATGATTCATATTTATTAAAATGTCTATAAATTAAAACATGCATACAACAACACTGCATATTTGATAAGTTTATGTACGTTTAAGGAACTATTAAATAAGGAAAGAGACTATATAAAGGGATAGAAACGTATAGGGAAATAGAACAGAGGAATAAGATGTAGCAGAAAGCCATAAAACAAAGTAAGATAAAATATAGAAGGGATAACTGAATAGACCTACAAATACAGTGCACTATGAACTGGATTGTTGGAAGGAATATAATTTCTCTTTCTCTAAACCTAAGGAGCAGAATGGAAAAAAATAAACATGTCACACACAAAATAACTTCCACTAGTGCTTGTTTCCTAGTCGACAGTAGTATTTTCAAATTTTTCTTTCATTTGCTGCTTTGTTTATACTAAAAATTTAGGTTTTCCAACCTCTGTGTCTGCAATAGATGTACATCTCTCGTATGCACAATTTCTTGAAACTTTTTGTTTCTACCTCCACATTCTCCAAATACCTATGCACTCTAAACCAAACGAATTAATTAAAAATGCAGAAGCTTCTGAAGGGTTGCATATAACTTCCACTTTTCAACATTATTTTTTGTTTTGTTTTGTTTCTTTGTGTGTGTGTGTGTGTGTGTGTGTGTGTGTGTGTGTGTTTATGGTTCTGGGGATTGAACCCAGAGGCATTCTACCTCCAATCTATATCCCCAAGCCTTTTAACTTTTTGTTTTGAAACGGGGTTGCCTAAGTTACTAAGAGTCTTGATACATCCCTGAGGCTGTCCTGGAACCTGTGATCTTCCTGTCTCAGCCTCCCAAGTACTGGATTACAGGCATGTGCCACCACACCTGGCTAACATTCTTTTTTCCAATGTTGTTTTTATTGAATTCAGGATTTTAAATGAATTATCATTTAACTATTCAAATCTATTAAAGATGTTAACATTTAAAGAAAATAGAACAAATGTAAAATATAGTAGGAACATTACTTTCAAAGGGACATTTTTAAAATATTAGACTGACCCTCTTCTTCTCCCCTAACCTATAGAAAGTTTATTGCATAGTATCTGGCACAGATGGGCCGTCACAAACATTTGGTTCCTTCTCTCCAAGTCATCATCATTCCCATGGCAGATAACTCATCTTTCCATGCTATCAAGACTCCTATTTTGCTTCAGAAGTAATGTGGTAAGCTCCAAAGGGTGTGTTATGGTTTGCCTGAAGCAATCATGTCAATCCTATCCACAATTCCAAGAATAAGTGATTGTTCCTGGAATTTTCATAGATGTCAATTTTAGCCAATGACACATAAATAAAGTATGCTTCCAGTATTTTAGCGAAGACTTTACTCCCTGATAAAACATGAAGGTCAATTTTACGTGCTAATTCGATTGACTAAGCTAAGAGATGTCCAGATAACTGTTAAAACATTATTTCTAGGCATGTCTGTGAGGGTGTTTTTGGCATTTGAAGTGTGAATTGGATAAAGCAGATGGCTCTCCCAATGTGCATGTGATTCATCCAATTTGTTGAGGTCTGACTAAACAACAACAAAGCAGAGAAGTGGCCAATTTGCTCTGTCTGCTTGACCTGAGATATCCACTTTCTCTTGGGCATTGGAGCTCCTGGTCTTGGGCCTTCAGACACAGACCTGGACATATGCCATGCCCCCTCCTCCAACCCCTCCATGGCCACCCTAATCCTTCACACTTGGACTGGAGTATGACATGGGCTTTCCTGCTTCTCCAGCTTGCAGGTGGCAGATCATGGGACTTCTTAGCCTCAGTAACTATATGAATGTCAATTCTTATAATTAACTTCTCTCATCTTATCTCTATTTATATATGATCTTGATTCTCTTCCTGGAGAACCCTAATACGTTTGGACAAGAAGGGCATGAGGAGAATGCCCTTTGTTTCTCTTGAGCCTTCTCTAAGGTTTGGACATAATCCATGAAAATGTAATTTCTCTAAATGAAAACAGTCATCTTGCAACTACCAAAAAATAAGCCAGAAGACTCAACCAAAATAGTTCAAATGCTTAACAGGGAGAAATACAGAAATAGGTATATGAAGATAAAAATCCTTAGTAGTTTGCTTACTTTGCTTTAATCATACAGACTCTATTAAATAACCAAAATCTTATAATTAGATGGAATACATATGAAATATAAAAGCATATGGATATTAAATATAGGAAATATGATCACATTTTATAATTAATGAAAACAAAAAGATTTAACTATTATCTTCTATATTCATAAAGTCTAGCTGGGAGGGGGATTTATTTTATAAAGGTTCATAGTTAAAAGCAAATGACTAATAATTCAAAATAAAGTTAAAAATTAGTGTAAAACATAATCTAAAAACCCTCTAAAATGTAATAATTTGGAAAATTATCACTTGAATCATTGAATTCCTACTAATTACACAATTGGTTTATTTTATACTAGTGTAAAAAACTCCCTTAGGCAATAAGTCATTAATTAAAATTCTTAAATTACTAACATGATTATAATCCAATAATTTATTTTCAGAAAACAAGATTATGATTAAAAACTGCTTCAGGGATTTTTCATTACTTCTGTTACATAATAATGTAATTTTATAAAATACTTATAATTGTGTCAAGGCTTTAAATTTAGAAAAACAATTGCCTCTTTTCTTACTCTTTTCCTTTTTTTTGTGTGTGTGTGTGGTACTGGAAATTGAACCAAGGTTCATTCTACCTTTGATCTACACCCCCAGCCCTGTTTTAATTTTTATTTTGAAATGGGGTCTTCTTAAGTTGCTGAGGGCTTTGCTAAATTGTTTGAGGCTGGCCTTGAACCTGCAATCCTCCTGTCTCAGCCTCCCAACTACTGGGCTTATAAGTGTGTGCACTATCACATCTGGCTTTCTCTTGCTCACTTCAAATTTGTCCTTTAAACTGCTTCCTGATGCCTTTATAAAACATAAATCTAGCATTATACTTTTTGTCTTAAATTACTTGAGTTGTCCATTACTGCATTTGAATATAATCCAGTGTAATTCCAGACCAAGCCAGGTGCCCACTACCACCTCTTCTACAGTCTTGCTTCTTTGCATTCAGATAAACGCTCTATCCTCTACCTACATGGAACTAGTGGTGTCTCTTAGAATATGCCTGCTAGAGAAACTGGATTCTTATCTTTTTTCATTACATATTTGCCCTTCATGAATGTCTTTACATTTTTTTAGACATAGACCAATTTGTTAATTATGTGTTTCAAATACCTTCTATTGGAATTTTTTTTAATTTTACTCATTATTTTGTAAGTGATGTTTTAAACTTTAACATAATTGATTTATCTACAATGAAATATTATTTCATACCCAGCAGACTGACAAAAACAGAGAAGTTTTTGTGGTTATGCCAAGTTTATCCAAAGTGTGGAACAAGGGATCTCTGCTAGTGGACATATTCTCTAATTTTTAATGTTTAAAATGACCAGAGTAATATTCTCTGCTTCATTCTCAATACTGATAATTTATTATTTTCTTTTTTATCAGTCTTATTTGATATTTGCAATCTTATTGATCTTTTCAAAGAACTAATTCTTTGTTTCATTGCTTTTTCTCTATTACTATTATCTTTAATTGATTTCTCTTCATATTACTTACCTCCTATTTGCTTTGTATTTATTTTGCTCTACCTTTTCTAGGTCATTGAGGTTTGATCTTATGTTGTTGATTTGAGACTTTTCCTCTTCTCTAATACATGCATTTAGAGCTAAAAATATCCCTGTAAACACAACTATATTTGTGACGAATACATTTTGATTTGCTGTATTTTTATTTTCATGCAGTTCAATATATTTTTAAATTTCCTTTGGGGCATCCTACTTTGACCATTGGTTTATTGCAAAGTTTGTTATTTGGTTTCCAAACGTTTGGAGATTTTCTTCTTGTCTTACCTTTATTGACTTCCAGTCTCATTTCATTGTGTTTGGATAACATAATCTATATGATTTCAATTCTTTTAAATTTGTTGAGATTTGTTTTATGTCTGTTTATAGCCTATATTTATACATGTTCTCTGCATAACTGAAAAAGATTTATGTCCTGCTGTTTGATGAATGGAGTGTTCTATAAATGTCTATTTGATCTTACTGGGTAATGACAATATAGAGTTATTCTATATTATTTCTAATTTTCTATTTGTCCTATTAACTTTTAATAGAACAGTGTTTAAGAGAACAGTGTTGATCTTCCCAAATACACTTGTGAATTTGTCTATTTATTCTTTTATTTCACATAATATATTTTTCACATAATATATTTTTCACATAATATATTTTCACATAATATATTTTGAAACTGTGATTTTTTTGTTCAAGCATAGTTTGAAGTGTCATAGTTTCCTAGTATATTTACTCTATTATTATTACTTAATGCACCTCTCTATTTCTCATGATTTTATTTGCTTACAGTCTACATTTTTTTATATTAGTACAGTCATTCCTTTTACTTGATTGTTGTTTCCTGGATATATTTCTCTTACCCTTTAACTTAGAGAATATAAATTGCCTATATTTGATAAGTAGTTTCTTATAAATAACATGTAATTGGGTCTCTTAATATTCTGCCAATTCCTATCTATTAGTTGGTATAGTTATTAAGTTTAATAAAATTATTAACATGTCAAAGCTTAAGTCTGTATTTTATTATTTTTTTATTTATTGATTCTACATTTTTGTGTATATGTTTTTTCTGTTCTAATATTTGAACATGTTTTGCAATTTAAATTTTAATTTGTCTACATTATTTTTAATGTATCTCTTTATTAACACACACATACATACATATTAATAGTTATTCTTAGTATTATATTATGATATAAAACAATATATTGGAGTCATAATTTTACCAGTTTGTATGAAGTTTCTTCTTTCTACATTTCTTTATCTTAGACCAGTTATAACTATTAAATATTTCCTCTATATACATTTAGAGCAACATCAGCCAGTGAGATCATTTTTGCTTCAACAATGAAACATTAATTAGAAAAGAGAAGAAAGAAGTCCATTATTTTACACATATGTTTGCTTCTAATTTTCCTTCTTTGTGCCTCTGGCTTCCTTCTTATATGTGTCCTATGTATTTAGAGAACTTTCTTTAGCCATTTCTTTAGCTTAGGTAAAACTACACTAGCAATATTTTTTCTTCTGAAAATATGAAAATGTCTTGATTTATCCTTTGTTGTTGAAGTATATTTTTGTAGGATATAAATTCTTGTTGACAGTTCTTTTATTTCAGAAATTGGAAGATACTCTGGAACTTCTGGATTTCATTGTTTCTCTTGTGAACTATGATTCAAATGGCTTCCCCCCACCGCACCCCCAGCAGGAGTCTAATTTCCCTCTTGCTGCTTTCAGGATGGCTTTCTTTGTGAAAATACATACAAACACATACATACACATGTAGGGTTGGTTATTATGTGTCTTAGTGTGTGTTTTGGGGGGGTTATTCTGTTTGTGGCATGCTCAGTTTCTTGTTTTATGTCTCTTGACATATTTGAATAGTTTTCAACCATAATTTTTTGAGTATTTTTTAATTTGATCATAATTTTTCTCACCTTTTGACACTCCAGTCATTCAAATAGTAGATAATTTGGTATAGTCCTATAGTACCCGAGGCTCTGCTCATTTTCCTCATATGATTCTCTTTGTTGTGCAGCTTACATACTGTTCTATTATTCTATCATCCATTTCACTGATTTTTCCTCTAACTTCTCCATCCTAATGTTAACAGTACTCAATTGTAAATTGTGATTATTTTTCCTTTATAAAATTTTAATTTGGTTCTTCATTATATATTTTATACTCTTGCTGAATCTTTTTACATCTTTGCTGAGACTCCTTTTTTCATTTGTTATAATCATGTTCATAATAGTGTCTTGAAGTCTTTTTCACCCTGGCTGCATTAATACCTTTGTAAGATAATTCTAACTTCTCTGTTTTCTCAATGTTGGAACCTATCTACTGTTTTCTGTCCTTCTATTTTAGATCTTTCTGTTCCTACGTATGATGGAAGATTTCAATTGAAACCTGGACATCTTGTGAGATTATTGAATTTATTCAATCCTCTTTTAAAGCTAGCTTTCTATAACAGTACACTGACAGAAATAGGGATGACTCACCTCATTACTGCAGGTGGAAGTAAAGGTTTAAGTCTCTATCCCCCTCTGTTAACATCCAAGGCAGAAGACTCCTCAGCTGAATGTTTTTAAAATTCTAGGCTGTCCCCCTGGACATCACAGGGTTGTGGAACTTATTATCTGCCAGATAATAAATAAAATCCCCAGACAAGTACTAGATCTTCTCTGACACTACCCCCAGAAAGGCACTGAAGTGATCCTCTATAGCTTCACAAGGACAGTGACCTAGTATTACTATTTGGCCTTTTCTGGAGTGAGCAGGGTGGGGCCAGAGTTTTTCTGTGGTATCTGACTTAAGTAGACCAGTTACCTAAAAGTTTTCAATATTGTGGAGTTCCTCTTTTCTTGCTCCTTTTGGTTATAGAAAAATTATGTGTGTGTGTGTGTGTGTGTGTGTGTGTGTGTGTGTACATATTTTTACTTATTGGTGCATTGTAATTGTGCACCATAGTGAGGTTCAAAGTGATATAGACATACATGCATATAGCACTTGGTGTGTTTCCCTCCAATCCCAACCTACTACCCACTCTTCCCCGCATATTGGTGAGATTGGTAGTGATATCTTCACATGTGAACATCGCATTTTTTGAACTGTTTCCTTCATCATCTCTCGTTTTTTCTTTCCTCACCTCCATCCCCCAATTCCCTTCCCTTTTTGTACTGGTTTCTCTCCTCTTTTGTCCAAAGTCCTCTTTTGTTTTCTATTTTCTCTCTAGCTTCCACATAGGAGAGAAAACATGACCCTTGACTTTGTTTGGCTGGCTAATCTCACTTAGCCTAATATTCTCTACATCCATCCATTTTCATACAAATGGCATGAAGTAGATTTTTATAGGGCAATTTGTTTGTTTGTTTGTTTGTTTGTTTTGAGCCTGTGCCTGTGAGCATTCTAGACTTCAGGCTTCTTCAACATTAAGTCTGGGATATTTGACACAAAAAGAAAACTCAGGGATCTACCTGCTTTCTGAGCATGAGTGATTCTGTTCTGGTTTGGTCTGATCTGCTGGGGCCTAGTGCAGGAGCCTAATCCAAAACAATGACCTCTCATCAACTTCTTTAACAAACTCAGTCACTATTAGCTTCCCATACGAATTACCATAGGCTCAAGTACATGGTAAATATCGTATTTGGTTTAAAATGTTTTCATAACTTTGCATCCCTAGCTTAGTTTTTTTTTCCATTTTGGAAAAAGAAAAACTTTTCATAGTTAAATTCATATACTATCCAATCTTCCCTCTGGCTTGCTTTCCTCAATACTATGTTTTTAATATTAATCCATATTTTTACATGAAGTTATTGCTCATTTTTGTTTCTATATAGTGATATATTATATGAGTATATCACAATTTATGTATCCATTCTACTTTTGATGATCCTTTTATTATTTCTAGCTTGGCCATTAATAAAAATGTTATAAGCATTCTCAAATGTCTCTAGCTACAAGTATATACGGCTTCTAAAATAATATCAACTTATTGCTGATACTGTTATTTAGTTTGAAGAATGTGATATTCACCAGTGAAGAAATATTGACCTTGTAGAAATGCAGGATGAAGTAGTACATATATAATTTTTTCATAGATTTTGTTTTTATTTTATAGACAAATTCTTGGTTAATTTCTTGGATTGGATATTTTGCATCTCACTGGATTAGGCTTTATTTTTTCTTTTAGGCTTCTTTTATTTAATACTTAGCCCCAGGTCAGGGCCTATGTCTGTTCAATATCCCTGAGCCCAGGTGCAGTATACAATTCATACTTCGTATCCATAGATTCCTCATCATCCATGGATTCAACCAATCACAGATAGAAAATAGTTGGAAAAAATGCATCTGCAATGAACATTTATAGTATTTTTTCTTGTAATTATTCCCTAAGCAATAAGTATAACAAATATTCACATAGCATTTATGTTGTATTAAGTATTATAATTAATCTAGAGATGATTTAAGGTATATGGGAGGATTCAGAGAATACATATAGCTATGTGAAGATTCTGTTCCACTTTGTACAAGACACTTGAGAATCCATAGTTTGCTCTCTACAGTGTGCCCTGGAACCAATACCCAGAGAACACCAGGGACAGCTATTGTTAATCTCTCTTTTACAATGAAGAAAGCAACACTGTGAATCACCTGGGAAACCATAAATGTTTTCATCAATAATAACTTCTTTTCTGTACCAGATATGGGCATTATTAATTCACAAGGTTGAAGATAGAAAATATCAAGGTGCATTTTTAGTTTTTAGTTCATCATATCCTTAGAAAATAGTGTTCTTCTTTTGTAAGAGCATAAAGAAAAATAGAATATTTAATTTTGATAAAATTATGCTCATGGCTTCTCTATTAATATTATCTATGGTGATTTTAATTATGCTATCTTATATATAACTGTTTTATTATAACTACTTATTGCTTTTTATAAATTTGACTGATTACACTTTGAGTCTTCACTCTTTAGGAGGTCAATAATATTTTACTTTAAGTACTTGAAGTTATACTTTAAATATTAGAATTGTTTTTTCTTATTTATTGGCTTTAAATTCGGTGTTCTATAATAATTATTTTATTGTATTATTATCAGTAATTATTGACTATATATTATATTTCAAACATTGAAATAGATACTTTATAGAATTTGCCTCCTTAACCCTCACAACCATATGAAATACATACTACCATGACTTTCATTTTACAGTTGATACAGTGAGGGAGGCATTCATATTTCAGGTGATGTTCCCAAAGATTCAGAGCTCTAAATGGTAGTAGTTGAATTTTAAATCATGATAGTGATAGTTTGGTTTGTAAACTATTCTTTTAACAGTGTAAACTATTACCTTCCAAATACACAATTAACAATTAAGAAAGCAATTAATATTGACTTTTGATTTGTTGCTACACACATATGTGTATAGCATTTCTTCATTTAAATAATAGCAACATCAACTTGCTATTATTGTGAATCCTAGAAATTGATTCACAAATTAATAATTATCCAAATTCTGTTTTTGCTCTTCTTTACACATCTAAGTAGTTCACGATCATAAAAATAGTTTATGATCACTTACTTTAAGTCTCCACAATAAGTTATCTTACTTGTGTTTGACCACACCAATGTTCTAGGTAAGACTTGAAAGAATTAAACAATAACACAAAAGAATGTTTCAAATGTAGAAGATGCACTCACTATCTCAGGACCTAGGGCAGTGCTTTGCATATAGCAGGTATTCAATAACTTTTTACTGCTAAATAGATAAATGCTGCTTATTCACGTACTGAAATTTCCTTAGTGGGTTATAACATTAAGTAAATAATGTTTGCATTCAATAGATACTTAAGAGTAATAAAAAAGCAAACATGGTGCTTTGAGTAAAACACATTATCAGTGTCGATTTAAATTGTAATGCAGCCAGGCACAGTGGTGCGAGCCTATACTCCCAGTACTTAGGAGGCCGAGACAGGAGGATCATAAGTTCAAGGCCAGCCTCAGCATTTTAGTGAGACCCTGTTTCAAAATAAAAAATAAAAAGGGCTGTGGGTGTATCTCAGTGGTAGAGCAACTCTGGGTTCAATCCCCAGTACCACAAAAATAAATAAATACATAAATATTAATAGATTGTTACATAACTGATTAGTGAAGTCGAAAAACAATATATGGTGTGATTTTTGCCATGGTTTGCCTAGGCTAGGAGGTTATATACTCATATAAGTACTCTATGAAAAATACATTCAAATTAAACTAGTTTGCTGATTCACCAGTGTTTCACGGTGACTTGAAGTAAATAAGAAAATGTTGAATGGGTGTCATGGAAATGATTCACATAATCATGCTAGCCATGGAAAATAGATCCATATTTTACAATCCATTATAGTATAAAAATAAGGGTCAAGGAAGTGGAGTGTCATCAATCATGTTATTCTCGTGTGCAGAATTATAACTCTAGTTATAATTTGTCCCAAATTGCTATGTTAAAGCATAATTTTTACTCTCTCCAATGATGCTTTGTTTCTCCCTCATTAACAATATACAGCAACATTTTTATTTTTGAATAAGCATTCAAGCTAAATTTTTGCTCCTTAGACCATTTCATACAATGTTCTCTCTTATGGTTTGTGTCAGTCACTGCAGAATTTGTGTTAAGAAGTTTTCTCATAGCGAACCATCAATAAAGTGTTCTGAGGGGCTTTAATTAAGGAACTGCATGAAACATAACCCATATTTTCTGTTTAAATTTGAAAAGATATGCACATCAAGGTGATTTTCTTTCTTCACTTAGCTACTCTATATGTAGATGTTGCTTTTCTGTGAATTTTTGTTTTTACTCTACCATGAGAAACAATTATTTATATAGCACCTACTTTCCTATTTGTTTGCTGTAAGAATAACCTTGATTTGTTAAAATATAAAAACAACATATTTTACTGTAGAACACATGCTTATTCCCCTCTTCAATCAATGTAGTGAGTTATTGAGTTATATATTTTAAAAAGTGACAAAACTCTGAATAGACAACTAAATTAATCCCAACTGTATATGCATGATTTATTTTTTATCTTACAAGAAGTAGTCAACCTTGCTTTTATTCTGAAATAAACGAGTAGTATTTAAAAATATCAATGCTTTTGCTTCACCTCCATCAGAATCCAAGGATAGGGCCTAAACATTATTAATTTTTAATCTTTCCAGGTAAATCTAATATGCACCTAGAGATGATGACTGTTTTATACTTTGATATCCTTGGTTGTGTTATACATAATATGAAAAACTACTATGCCATTTATTGAAAAGCTTTTGTGTGACAGGTCTTCACATATTCCATTATTTTATATAATCCCCACAAGAACCATATGAACCCATTATTTTTATTTTTAGATAGAGAAGAGACTTAGGGAAATAATGCAAATTTACAAGTTATACAGCATATAAAAGTCAATGCTAAATTGTGGATCCAGGTCTGTTGAATTATTTTACTTGCTGTATATGACACATGGTATTGTAATGATCTGCCTCACATCTACAGATGATTCGTATAGTTTTCTTCTCCTGGGAATAAAGGAGGACTTCACTTCCTGACCTCTTACAATTAGTTGGGGTCATAGCACTAGTTCTGGCCAATGATCTGTGAGTTGAAATGATGTTCATCACCCTAGGTGTGGACATGAGATTTGCCACCATGCAGTCAGAAGGTGCTGAATGTTGCAGCAACAGGATGATATAGGATGATAGCCTCTCTGCTAGTATGAGACTCTGAACTAATGTGAAGCAGAGCCCTACCTGTTCAGCTTTGGATGTATAGTCAAGCAAGACTTTCACTTCTATTGTACTAAGCCACTGAGATGTGTGTGATGTTTGTACCAAGGCATCCCCGGACACATCCTGTTGAACACACTAATGCAATTCTATCCTTTCAACCTGAATTATTTGGGCACCTAAAAGTATTCCGAGGCAACCCAAGGCAAATGTTCAATTGTTGTTGGCAAACAGATCATCTTTCCCCTAGAAAAATTAAAAGGCACAAATATGCTTATAGTTGTGCTTTATATATTCTTAATAACTTTAGTGAAGGCCAGGGTTCAAAATATTGTATTTGAGTTACTTTCTCCAGAGCAATTTTATACATTTTACAGTGCATTCATCCAGATGATGATGAAGACAGCGTGTTTTCAATACTAACCAGCAGAGAGCTCCATTTTTTTATTGTTTATCCACTCATCCATCCATCTGTCTATTCACTCATGCATCCATTCATTAACTATATAGAACATGTATAATAAGACCAAAATAATGGAAAAACTTATCAGAAAACAAAAGAAGGATCCAGGTGCCAGCACCTTCATGGAGCTCCAAATTTATCAAAGTCAGTCACCAGTAGGGAGAACAAATTGGGTGAAATTTACTAGATGATAGATATTTTTGTTGGCAAAGCCTGGTAGTGATCATGGAATGATTTTCACACTCTAAATTTTAAGAATAGGTTGGATCTCCAGCCAAGAAGGATTGGAATGGGATCCTCAAATTGCACCTACCTCCTCCAATTTCTTAGGCTTAGAAACTGAAAACAGTTCTTCAACTAAAGGAATTGGTTGGGTAATATGATGGTTCCATTCCTACTCTTTTTTTTTTTTTTTGTAGTACCGGGGATTGAACCCAGGGGCATTATACCTCTGAGCTACATTCCCATCCCTACTTTTTATTCCTTATTTGAAAGAGGGTTTCACTAAGTTGCAAAGGGCCTAAGTAGCTGAGGCTGGCTGCGAACCTGTGATCCTCCTGTCTCAGCCTCCCAAGTACTGGGATTACAAGCATGTGCCACCATGCCCGGCTCATTCCTAGTTTTTGAAGGAGTCTCTATACTGATCTCCATAGTAGTTGTTCTAATTTACAATCCCACGAACAATGTATAAGCATCCTTTCCCCCCACATCCTTGCTAGCATTTATTATTTGTATTTTTTATGAGTGACATTCTAACTGGTGTTAGATGGAATCTCAGTGTAGTTTTGATTTGCATCTCCCTGACTGCTAGTCATGTTGAACTTTTTTTCATATATGTGTTGGCCATTTGTATTTGTTCTTTACTTCTTGGTATCTTTCCAAAAAATTAAAGTCAGAATACTGTAGTGCCAAATGCATACTCAGGTTTAAAGCAACACAATTCACAATAGCCAAGTTATGGAACCAACCAGGGTGTTCATCAAAAGATGAATGAATAAATAAAATTTGGTATAAACACACACTAGAATTTTATTTAGCCATCGAAAAGAACAAAATTATGTCATTTCCAAGAAAATGGATGAAACTGCAGAATATCATACTAAGTGAGATCAGTCAGACTAAGAAAATCAAGGACCACATGTTTTCTCTCATATGTTGAAACTAGAGAGAAAAAAAATAAAGGGACCCCATGAAATTTAGGATAAAGACCAGTAGAATAAAGTGATTGAGGGAGGGAAGAAGGGAGGGAAAGAGGAGGTTTGTGAAGGAAACAGACCAAATATTTTATATACATATATAATATATCACTATGAATCTCACTATCAGGTACCAGGAGGGAGGAAAAAAAGGAATTAGTTGGAGACCTCATGCCAGGGGCCAACAGTCACTCCTTGCCATTAATGGCTTTCATTCAGTGAAATAATGAAAACAACACACAAGTAGTTAACGACTGTGTGATAGCTATTTAGTGAGGCCCTCCGCAACTTAGTGAGACCCTGTTTCAAAATAAAAAATAAAAATAGGGCTGGGGGTGTAGCTCAGAGGTAAAATGCCCCTGGGTTCAATCCCCAGTACTGCGAAAACAAGGAAAATAAAAATAAAAAATCAGAATAGAGAGTTACATTTATATTTTGTTTGCTAGGATTGTTTTGTTTCTCCCTGCTTCAAAAAGATAGCCAAATATGTAATATTTTTGATTTGGAACACATTTTACATAATTTTTCCAAAATAGAATCTCCCAGAAGAATGAGTTGTCTTCTTTGTATTTATTTTTCCAGCCCTTATTAGGAAGATTATGCAGAATTTCGTCCAGACATGAAAGGGCAAGGATTAATACTCTGGCATGAAGGAGAGCTGTGCCTGTCCTTAGGGAGGAAGGGCATCTTGTGGTCTGATATGGATGGGTGGGCTCCTTAGTCCCAGAACTAGCTGTGTCCACTGACTGCTTGTACGGTTTTCAGTGAAATGGAGAAAAATCACTATATGGAGGAAGGAACTCCTGGTTTGGCAAAGATCTGCACTCCCAGAAGTCTGTAGATATTACTAAATTTAAGCAGTCATGATGATGTGGGCTTTGAATGTATGAGAATAACCAGTGTGGACGGAAGAATAGAGACCCCTCAAAAGCCCTGAACTGTGGAAGGCTTTTAAGGATGTTTTCAAGACCTAAAAGAAGAGATATAGATATCCTGACTGAACTTCTCCTAGCAATGTAGAATAGGATGCCTTTTGAATTACATTTAATATACAATGAAGGATCAAATAGAGTTCATCTTTGCTTGTCTACAAAACAGGAGAGAAAGGTTAATTTAACAATTTGTTGTATAGTAGTAAATACAGTAACTAAGATCATGCCATGTGCAACCTTTATGGGTTTCACAGCCTGCTTCAGAGAGGATGTGAGGTGAAACTCAATGTAAGTGAAACACAATTTTGTCAATTATTATATGAAACATTTCCTTTCTACTTTCCAGAAGTGAAAATCATTAAGGCATTTTTGTAAAATTAGATGCTAAGTTTTTTATACTACTTGTATATGTAAGATAGATTATTTAAAATAAACTTGTTAAATTCCTAATCTTCTCAATTACACACATGCACACACACACACACACACACACACACACACACACACACACACACACACACACACACACACACACACACACACACACGCACACACATGCACAAATACTCATGATATTTCTGGCCACGCCTAGCCTATTTCTTTGAGCTCATTCTAAGGATGCATACCTTTCTGTGGAAGCACGCCTACACTGATGGCGCATAGCTGTGAAAGATTAATTTTTAGCCCTTGTTTACTCTTTTAATCACTCTTATATAAGGTGCAAGCAGCATGGGCTTACATGGTGTCCCTGACATAGTCTCTTAAGAGGTGATACTGGTTGGTAAGTTAAAAAAATAACTTGTTTTATTGGAAAGATAAATAATGGCAGTTTGAAATGCCAAGGACATCACCTCAAAAGGTTCATTTTCAGTGATTCCTTTCACACCCTTCTGAGCATGTTACAAGCTACCCACTCTTGATAGGCTTACCTTGCTTTAACCCAAAAAACTATGGCTATTTTGAAGGATTTCAGTTATACTGATCTTTGAATATTTTGAACTCTTAGAAAACATTTGGAAAGTTTTCCTTTTGTTGGCCAGTCTTGATATTTTAAGGCAATTTAGCAAATGAGATATTATGGATAAAAGAGTATAAATTAGCCAGTTTTGTGAAATTCTTCTTTGACATACCCATTCTATGTCAATCTTCTCTAATTACACATACTTTTATATATGCAAGCATTTTATTTTACCTCAAATATTTCTTAATTTTTTTTGCAGGACTGGGGATTGAGTCTACCTACCATTCTACCTCCAAGCTACACCCCCAGCCCTATTTTTTTATTCTTTGTTTTGAAACAGGGTCTCACTAAGTTGTGGAGGGCCTCATTAAGTAGCCGAGCCTGGCTGCGAACCTGGATCCTCCATTCTCAGCCTCCCAAGTACTAGGATTAAAAATGTGCACTACTACGCCTGTCACAAACATAATTTTTAAAAATTTACATTAGGGATATAACCCAGGGGCATTCTACCTATGAGCTATACCTCTAGCCCCATTGTTTATTCTTTATTTTGAAACAGGTCTCACTAAGTTGCTGAGGGCATCACTCAGTTGCTGAGGTTGGCCTCAAACCTATAATCCTCCTATCTCAGCCTCTCAAGTACTGGGATTAGAGGCATGTGCCACCACACCCAGTTTAAAAATAATTTTAATTCACCCAATAGGATAAGAATTCTTATAATTTACTTTTATTCTTTAAATATTAAATATTACGCTATTACAATTACTTTCATCTGCCTCCTTTGAACATGACTAAAGCAATTATTGTTACAGGAATCATGAGTTGTTTTTGTGTATGGTCATCCTCAAAACTGATATTATTTCTCAACATTATTGCTTTTAGAGTTTGATCTCATATATAAGTGCCACACACACACACACACACACACACACACACGCACGCACACACACACACACACACACACACACAACACTTCCTAGCTGGATGTGGTGGTTCATGCCTGTAATCCCAGTACTTGGGAGTCTGAGACAGGAGGGTCACAGGTTCAAAGCCAGTCTCAGGAACTTAGTGAGGCTCTCAGCAACTTGATGAAACTTTGTTTCCAAATAAAAAATAGAATGGGCTGGAAATGGAATATGAAAAATTAAAATAGACAAATGAAGATGTGCCTGAGCAAAATGAGCACTAGATCATTTCTATCAATATTTTGATAGCCAATCCACACATACAATTGTGCTTCTGAAATGTCAGAGCTCTAAACTTAAACATTCCAAAACATTATTTTCTTCTAGTTCAGAATTTTGGCAAAATGCATAAGTATCCATACAGTTTGTTCTATGCGTTAGAATTTTTTCAATTAATATTTTGCACTTTATTACATTAAAATACACTGGTACTTTTTGAACTTTCGACATCACACACTGGGCAATTGGAAAATAGTGGTTTACCAAGTTATGCAGCTAGATCTGCGAAATATTGGCATGCTTCATTATTAATCACACAATCGCATTGATTAATATCAGAAAATGTTTTAGGTGTTGGAAAGCTGCCAAGCTTAAGATGGTGAATAAAATTTATCAAGATGTTAATTTTGGCTTACGAACTCCAATTTTATCATTGGCAACAAATGTCAGTTATTTTATTTCATGGGACAGGCACTCATTCCTTAACTGAAAATATTGGTCATGAGTACATTGAAATAGTATGTCTTCAGTCACTCATTCAGGTAAAAATGATATTTCATGAAGAGTGGCTAGCTCAGCTTGCATCAGTCTCATGAGTTCTTTGAGAGTTCCATCCCATCCTACTTGATATACAGCAGAAATGTGTAGACTTCCCTTCCTCATACACAATATTAAAATGACATAATCACGGGTTGTGATTTTATTTTATTTTATTTATTTTTAAATATATTCACTTATTGGTGCATTGTAGTTATACATTTTGATAAGTGTCAGGGTATCAGAAGCAAGCATGCACACGTTGCTCATTTAGCCCTCCCTCAAATCCCACACCATTCCCTCCCCCTTCCCTCCTTTTCATGCTCAGCATAGTGATTGACTCTGATAAATTTGTGCTCATACATCGTGTGCATTAGTGGGTTTCCCTCTTCCCCTCTCCGATCTCCCTCAGTTAGGTCCTCTTCCTGCTCATCTAAAGTTTTCTCCTTCTTTGTCTGGAGTCCCTTCTAAGTCCCATTCTCCCTAGCTTCCACATATTAGGGAGAACATCCTACTTTTCACTCTTTGTGACTTACTAATCTCACTTAGCATAATGTTCTCCACTTCCCTCCATTTCCCTGTAAATGATGTAATTTTGTTCTTCTTCATGGCTGCGTAAAATTCCATTGTGTACTTATCTCATAGTTTTGTAATCCATTGATCAGTTGATGGGCATCTTGGCTGTTTCCAAAGTTTGGCAATTGTGAAGTGTGCAGCTATAAACATAGATACACATGCATTACTCTGGTAGTTTGGTTTCATTTCTTTCGGGTAGATGCCTAGAAGTGGTATAGCTGGGTCATATGGTAGGTTCATTCCCATTCTTCTGAGGATCCTCCACGCTGTTTTCCAGAGTGGTCACACTAATTTGCAATCCTATCAACAGTGTATTAGAGTTCCTACTTACCAACATCCTCACCAGCATTTGTTGTTATTTGTGTTTTTAATGATTGCCATTCTAATTGTGGTTAGGTGAAATCTCAGGGTAGTTTTGATTTGCATCTCTCTGATTGCTAATGATGTTGAACATTTTTTCATATATTCATTGGCCATTTGTGTTTCTTCTTCTATGAAGTGTCTATTTAGTTCACTTGCCCATTTTTTGGTTGGGTTATTTGTTTTTTTAGTGGTGATTTTTTAAGTTCTCTGTATATTCTAGATATTAGTCTTCTATCAGAGGAGGAGCTGCCATACAGTTGGTTCTTCTGCCATACAGTTGGTTCTCTGTTGAGGTTCTTTATTGTTTCCTTTGCTGCACAAGAACTCTTCAGTTTAATACAATCCCACATATTGATCCTCATTTTAATTTCCTGTGCCTTTGGGGTCTTGTTGAGGAAGTCTTTACCTGTGCCTATGTGTTGAAGTGTTGGACCTATGCCCTCTTCAAGTAGCTGCAAGGTCTCTGGTCTTATTTCTAAGTCTTTGATCCATCTTGAATGGACTCTTGTACTAGGTGAGAAAGTGGCGTTTATTTCTATTTTTCTGCATATGGTTAGCCACTTTTGCCAGCACCATTTGTTGAAGAGGCTATCTTTTTTCCAGTGGATGTTTTTAGCCCCTTTGTCAAAAATCAATTGACTGTAGGTGTGTGGATTTGTTTTGGAGTCTTCTATTCTGCTCCATTGGTCTATGTGTCTGCTTTTGTGCCAGTACCATGCTGTTTTTATTACTATGGCTTTGTAGTATAGTTTGAAGTCAAGTAGTGTGATGCCTCCTGCATGGTTTTGTTGCTGAGAACTACTTTGGCTATTCTGGGATTTTGTTGTTCAAAATGAATTTAAGGACAGATTTTTCTGTCAGTGAAAAATGACTTTGGTAATTTAATGGGTATTGCATTGAATCTGTAGAGCACTTTTGGAAGAATGGCCATTTTGATGATATTTATTCTGCCTACCCAAGAGCATGGGAGATTTTTCCATCTTCTAAGATCTTCTTCAATTTCTTTTTTCCAATGTCTTAAAATTTTTCTTGTAGAGGTCTTTTACCTCTTTGGTTAGGTTTATTCCCAAGTATTTTATTGCTTTGGGGGATATCATGAGTGGAAATGTCTTCTAGATTTCTTTTTCAGTGGATTTATGGTTGTCATACAGAAAAGCTTCTGATTTTTTAAGATTGATTTTGTATCCAGACACTTGACTGAATTTGTTGATCAGTTCTATGAGATTTTTTGTTGAGTTTGCTGGATCTTCTAAGTATAATATCATGTCATCTGCAAGTAGAGATAGTTTCAGTTCCTCTTTTCCTATTTGTACTCCTTTGATTTCCTTCTCTTGCCTTATTGCTATGGCTAGAGTCTCAAGTATTATATTGAAAAGGCGTGGTGACAGCGGACATCCTTGTATTGTTCCTGTTTTTGAGGGGAACTCTCAAAGTTTTTCCCCATTCATTATGTTGGCTGTGGGCCTATTGTATATTGCCATCATGATGTTGAGGTATGGTCCTTCTATTCCGATTCTCTGCAGTGTTCTTATCATGAATGGGTGTTGGATTTTGTCAAATGCTTTTTCAGCATCTATTGAAATGATCATGTGATTTTTGTCTTTAGTTCTATTTATGTGGTGGATTACATGGATTGTTTTTCATATGTTGAACCAGCCTTGCATCCCTGGGATGAACCAGACTTGGTCATGATGTCTTTTTTTCGTTATGTGGTTTTGAATGTGTGTTTATAGTATTCTGTTTAAAAGTTTTGTGTCTAAGTTCATCAGTGATATAGGTCTGTAGTTTTCTTTTCATGAGCTGTCTTTATTTGGGTTTGGTATCAGTGTGATGTGGCTTCATACGATGTATTTGGGAGAGTCACATTTCTTTCTATTTCACAGAATAGATTGAGAAGTATTGGGATTAGTTCTTCTCTAAAGGTTTTATAAAATTCACCTGGGAGACCATCTGGACCTGGGCTTTTCTTTGATGGTAGGCTCCTTATTGCTGCTTCAATCTCTTTGATTGCTATTGGTCAATTTAAATTTTCTATATCTTCTTGATTCAGCTTAGGAAGGTTATACATGTCTAAAATTTCTCAATTTCTTCTAGGTTTTCTGTTTTGTTGGAGTATAGTTTTTCAAAGTAGTTCATGATAATCCTCTGGATTTCCATGCTGTCGGTGGTAATATCATCTCTTATTTTAGTAATTTGGGTTGATTCTCTATTTCTTTTGGTTAGGTTGGCTAGTGGTTTATCTATCTTGTTTATTTTCAAGGAACCAGCTTTTGGTTTTGTTGGTTTTTTTGTATTTTTTTATTCTCTACTTTGTTGATTTCTGCTCTGATTTTAATAATTTCCTGTCTTCTACTGGCTTTGGGGTTAGACTGTTCCTGTTTTTCAAGGACTTTGAAGTGTGTCATTAGGTTATTTATTTGGTGATTTTCTGTTCTTATGTGGGCACTCAGTGCTATAAATTCTCTTAATACTGCCTTCAGGGTGTCCCAGAGATTTTTATATGTTGTGTCTCTGTTTTCTTTTGTTTCTAGGAATTTCTTAATTTCTCCCATTATTTCTTCTCTGACCCATTCCTTATTCCGCACTGTGGTGTTCAATCTCCATGTGACTATGAGGTTTCTCTGGGTCTTCCTATAGTTGTTTTCTAGTTTCATTCCATGATGGTCTGAAAAGATGCAGGGGATTATGTCACATTTTTTTTATCTTGCTAGTACTCACTTTGTGGCCTAGGATATGGTTTATTTTAGAGAAGGTTCCATGAGCAGCTGAAAAAAATGTGAATTCAGCAATAGTTGTGTGGAATATTCTGTATGTATCTACTAGGTCCATTTAGTTTATGGTGTTCCTTAGGTCTGAGGCATATTTTCTGACCTTTTGTCTTGAAGATTGATCTAGTAGTGTGAGAGGGGTGTTGAAGTCTCCCAATATAATTGTATTGCGATTTATGTATGATTTAATGTCATGAAAAGATTCTTTTATGAAAGTGGTTACACCTATGTTTGGGGCATAAATGTTTACTATTGTTATATCCTCTTGCTGGATTGTTCCTTTTACCACTAAGAAATGATCTTATTTGTCTCTTCTGATAAGTTTAGGTTTGAAGTCTAATTTGTCTGATATCATAATTGCTACTCCTGCTTGCTTTCGAGTTCCATTAGCGTGAATTACCTTGCTCTATCCCTTCACCTTTAGTTTGTGTGTATCTTTACTTGTAAGGTGTTTTTCTTGCAGGCAGCATATAGATGGATTGTGATTTTTAATCCATTTTGCCACCTTATGTCTTTTGATTGGGGAGTTGAGGGCATTTATATTCAGCGTGATTATTTAAAGATGGGTTTTAATTCCTAACACTTTGAGTTTTAATTTCTGTTTGAGGTAGTGTTTGTTCTTTGCCTAGTTGTTTGTTTGATGGAAACCACTGTTTCTCTGGTCCTGGCATTTCCTTATTATTTCATCCTTGTAATTAATCTCTTTGAGTATTTTCTCTAGTACTGGTTTGGAAGACATAAAGTCTTTCAGCTTCTGTTTTTCATGGAAGATTTTTATTTCCCCATCAAATTTGATAGATATCTTTGCTAGGTAGATAAATCTTGGTTGGAAGTTGTTTTCTTCCAGAGTGTGGATTATGTCGCTCCAGGCCCTCCTGGAATGTCGGGAGTGATTCTTATTGGTTTGCCTCTGAATGTTACTTGGTCTTTTACTGTCGCTGCTTTTGAGATTCTCTCCTTGGCCTCTACATTAGTCAATTTGATTATTATGTGGCATGGTGAACCTCTTCTCTGATCTTGTCTATTAGGGGTCCTATATGTTTCCTGTACCTGCGTGTCAACCTCTTTGTCTATGTATGGAAAATTTTCTAATATTACTTCTCTGAATAGATTATTGATTCCTTTGGTTTCAGATTCTATTCCATCTTCTATGCCTATTATTCTTAGGTTTGCTCTTTTAAAACTGGCTGAGATCTCTTCAATGTCCAATTCATTCTGTCGAATTGTTTTTCCTAATTTATATACTATGCGTTCATTTTTGGAGAGGTCATCTTCTAAGAGTGAGATTCTGCTTTCAATGTGGTCTCATCTATTGTTGATGGTCTGTATTGATGCCTTCATTTCAATTATTGCATCCTTTATTTCCTTCAGAGCTTCTTTTTATTTCCTGTTCAGGGTGTCAGATTCTTTGTTTATTTGATCCTTCATTCCTTTCAGGCTCTCTCTGAATTCTTTTTGGAAATCCTGTATCACTTCTACTATTTAAGTACTGAATTGTCATTTTGGCAATCTTTGCACTTCTATGTTGGTGGGTTCCATTATTGTGGGGTTGTGGGAGCTCATTGTTTCTTTGCTATTCTTCCTTTTCATGATTTTAGGTTTTTTATGTTTATACCTTTGCTGCTTTTGGTAGCTCTCTCTCTCTCTCACTCTGTAGGTTTCCTATGTCTAATCTCCCTCCCCTTATAGTTTCTTATCCTGGAGGTAGATAGTTGCTACGAGGTGAGTCTTAAAGGTGAATAGCCTTTACTGAATGATTATTCTCACTTGCTCAGTGTAATGTCCATTTGCAAGCCCAATTCTTGGTCTCCTTCAGTGATTGGGACCCTTATCTGGTGCCTGTCACTACCTGTGCAAGCGACCAGTGCTGCTATTGCCCCTCTCACTGCATGCGTGGGTCTCCATGGTCTCCACTTGTGCTTTCCCTATGTCTCTCTCTGTCTACACCTATGGAAGGTGTCACCAACAGGGGGCCCTGGGCTTGTGTCTCTCTTTGCCTACAGAAGCAGTGGATGTCACTTTGACCCAATTCTGTGCAAACATGGAACTCCACATTTCCCACAGAGAGGGCTGGTTTGTTCCAATTTATCTCCAGGTACCACTGCTGTATGTCCTGTGGTGATCCCCAGGGACTCTATAAGGGTGTTGCTACCTACGGGCTGCAAGTCTGTCCCACCCAAATGTCACCAGGGACTGTCTTCTTATCCACACATCCACCACGTCCCATAGCAGACCCAACTCCCACTTCAGCAGTGACAATACATACTGTCCCAGACCCCGCGAGTCCCTGTGGCTGCGCTGGGTGGTCTCCCCCTGGGGTGGCTCGTTGACTTATGGTCTCGTGGAGTACTGCTCTTAATCTCTTGGGGGTGGGCTCAACTGCTGCCGCAGGTTCTGATCAGGCCTCCTGGCACTGGGGACTCTTCCAAGCATGGATCAAACTGCTGCTTGCTTTTGTCACTGATGCTCTGCAGGGCTGGTTTCTTTGTTGGTGGCCTGCAGAAGCTGCAATACCGGCAGCTGCTGGCACCATCTGACCAAGATGGCACCGCTGCCACTTCTGCCAATGCAGTAGTTCGGGTCTGTGTCATGTGTGGAGCAAGTTGCTCCACTGCCTCACTGCTGCTATTCTGCAGCTGCTGGATTCACAACAGGTCGCTGGCATCTCCGTTGGTCTTTTGTAGAAGCCACAATGCTGGTAGTCACTGGTAAAATCCTGCTAAGATGGTGCTGCTGCAGCAGCTGTAGCCGCCGCCATTTGGTCTCTTGAGTTTGGAGTGAGCCGCTGCTTGCTTTCGTCTCTGCTGACCTGCACCTGCTGAACTTAAAACAGGTCTCTGGCTTCTCTGCTGGTGGTGTGTGGAAGTTGCAATGCCAGCAGCAGCTGGCATGGTCTGGCCAAGATGGCGCCACTGCTTTTCCTTAGATAAGGTGCTTGAAGCTTTTTACTTTCCTCTGTTTTGTTTTCTGGCTTTGATTCTGTCATGTTTCAAGTTTTTCATTGTTTAGTTCAAGTTTTTGTTGCTTTTCTTCTCCTGTCAAGAAGTTGCTTTCACGGCAATTGAAACCCAAGTCTCAGAGAGATCGTAACGTGGTATCTCCCTTAGTCACCATCTTGGACCCCAGAATTTTTTTAAAAGATTAAATATTAGGGTATCCTCTCTGTGTATGTGTGTGTATATATATATATTTGTTATTCCCCTTAAACACAAATGGTGAATTTCTGAAGTGCCCACAGAGCCCAGCACTGGACACCTGTGAAATGACACTGAACGTCAATAGCTTAGTGATGCTTGTACCTCAGAGGGGAGTCAGGCGTGTTTGGTTTGTCACAGCATGGTGGCTCTCACAGCATGAGAGAGTTGCAGAGCACTTAAGAATGAGTGCCAGCTGAAGTAACCACTGTGGGTGATCTTAAGAAATTTTATAAGACATTGCTGAAAGAAGAGACAAGCTAGAAAATAATAGATGGGAAGTGAGCTGACAGAGCTTTTGTAAGATGACAAGAACACCTGGGGACTGCAGGACGTAACACAAAGGGTTGAGTGAGGACAATATTACATAGGATCTGGACTATTTAAATAGTAGGCAGGGACTGGAGCTTCAGAAATAGTTCCTGGATTTTTTTCTTAAATAATTTAGTCTGCTAATGAACTCTCTTCTAGCCTATTGGTCTGTGTAACTACACTTTCCCCAACACAATGGCTTAATTACTTCATTTATTAAAAACTTTGGGATTTGATAGCATAAATTTTCTATTTTTTTCTTCTTTTTCAAAATTATCTCGATTACTCTGAGTCCTTTATCAAATTATACAAAATTTGAACCATCTTCTCAAAATCTCAAAAATCCACCTAGAACTTTGCCTACTATTTCTATAAATTATAGATAAGTTTAGGGAGAACTGTCATTTTGAAAAGATCAATTCTTATAACCATAAACAAAGTTTGTCTTATATTTCTACAGGTTTATGATTTCTATCAATAATATTGTGTAGTATTCACTTTAGACGCTCTAAATATAATTTGTTAGATTTGTTTCTAAGTTTTGTTGTTTAAATATTGTAAATGTTACATTTGGAACAGTTCATCTAAATTTGGTGCTGTTTATAAAAAATAGAATTTATACTTACAATTAGACCTTATAGGGGGGAACTATTAGTAGAATTATTATATTTTACATGTATATTTTTACGTTCTCCATCTATACAATTATATTGTATACAAATAATGACAGTCTTATATTTATCTTAACAGAATTTATGTACTTTATTTTATTTTATTACTTTATTTTATTTTATTTACTGGTTTCACTACCTGAAATCTCCAATAAAATGATCTCCAAAAAACTGAAAACTGATAGTTTTGTTTTGTTCTTAATCTTAGGATTAAAACTTTCCACAGCTAATCTTTACTATTGAAGTTACTATAGATTTCTTTTTGGTAAATCTCTGAAGGAGTTATCTATTTCTGCTTTCAGAATTATCACATAACTCAATATAGCCAAAGTACACCACACAAATATTTATTTTCTGCTTCCTTTGTCTCTGGTATCTCACATCACTGTAATCACAATGCCATTTTGTGTCTGCAGACTCCATTCCTGCTCACTCAATGTTCTGCAGCAGAATTCGTTTCTAATAGGTTGTTGAACTGGGGTCTCAGTTGCTCACAGTTCCTTGGCTGGAGGCCACTCATTTTCTTGCTACATGGACCTCTCCACAGTGCAACTCATTGGCTTTATCAAAGTGAGAAAACTAGGTAAATTGAGAAAGCAAGTGTGAGAGAGAAGAAAATCAAATCGATGCTTGGAAGTATCATCCATTAATTAGACCACAGTATACTCAATATAGTCACTTGCTAAGGCCTACACACAGGAGGAAGAATTATATATGTAAGAAAATTGCAGGAAGTAGAGATCATGGGGAGCTTTTTCGAATAAGGCTAGCACAAAACTCTTTTTCAGATAAAGAAATAACTTTCCACTGCTGAGAAGTTTCTAACTTAAAGGAATGTTGAATTTTACCAATACTTTTATGTTCTGAAATTTGCTCAGTTACATTACCTGATTTGTGACCTTTGTACCAGGTTTTCATTCCTGGATGAATGGAAATTGATCATGAGGCATTATTCCTTTAACATATCACTGTATTCTTATTCTACTTACTAAATTTTGCTTAGAATCTTTGCAACTATTGCAAAATAAATATTGAGCTGTACATTCTCTTTCCTTCATTTTGTTGTTAACTTTTGATGTTATGGTTATTCTGACATTCATGGAAGGGCCCTACTTCATTCCTAATATAGGTTCATTGGCCTATTTTCTTTTCTTTTTTTTTTTTCTTCATGGGTCTTGCTAGGGTTCTTTTTATTCATCCTTAAAAAAACTTTTGATTTTGTTAATTTTTCTACTGCATTTTTCCATTTCATCAATTTTTATTTTAATATTTTCCCTTTTCACTAGTTTGAGTTCATTTATTTTTTTACAACTATTTGAAAGGGATACTCATATCATTTTTGAGGCTTTTTCTTTTCTAACACATATATTTTAAGATTGTAATTTTTCCTATAAAGCCCCACATTGAGTCATTAATTTGGCTATGAGTTTTTTGAAAATCATTTGGTATAAATAATTACTAATTTCATTCATTATTTATTTTTGACCAAGAGGCTTTTAGGAATTTTTAGAAAATTTCTGAACATTTTAGACTTTTAGTTTTATCTATTATTAATTTTAGATTATTTTTTCTAGTCAAATAACATATCCTAAATGATTTTTGTCTTATGAAATTATTTGCGGATTGCTTTGTGAATAAGCATAAGATCATATTGGAATGTATGCCATATAGACTTTAAAAGAATGTGTACTCTTGCTATTGATTGAAGTGTTCAATATATGGCAATTAGGTCAAATCAGTTAATTTTGCAATGAAGATCTTGTAGACCATATTATTATTTGTTTGCTTGTTTGATTACCTTTGAGAAATATGTATTGAAATTTCCCACTGTGAATGTACCTTTATTTCTACTTTTTAGTATTTAATTTTGCTTAACATATCGGAAGCCATCTTACTCTGTGTGTATGGGCAGAATTGTATCCCAAAACTTATAAATTGAAACCCTAACTTCCAATGTGATTATACTTGAAGATCAGGCTTTTAGGGTCTAATTAAGTTTAAATGAGGTCATAAGGATGGGTATTACTAATCCCATAGGATTATTAACCTTGGGGGGAGGAGACAGAGAGAGAGAGAGAGAGAGAAAGAGAGAGAGATCTTTCTGTGTGTTTATGCACCATGGAAAGGTCATGTGAGGACACAGAGAGAAGGCGGAGCTATCTGCAAGCCAGGAAGCAGGCCCTCAGCAGGAATTAAATTGGCTGGTGCTTTGATCTTGGACTACCCACCCTCCAGAACTGTGAGAAAGACATCTAATACGTAGTATGCTATAATGGCAGCCAACACTGACTAACAGAGTGTGTAAAAAGATTTTAAATGGTTACATTTCCTGAAGGATTTATATCCTTTTTAATTATACAATGTCTCCAACTTTTTTTTTCCTTAGAAATGATAGTTTTGCTTTGGTCAGGGTTTTCATGGAATTATACTTGTTCTTCTTTAAATTGTTTAGTCTTTTTGCATTAGTTTCTTTACCTAAAGAAAATATAGTGCAGTATTCAAAATTCTAGTCTGACAATCTTAGGTTTTTATTTGAGTATTTAGTTTTGTTACAATTACTATATATTTATTAAAAATAAATTGTGTATCTATTTATTTATCTCAATATCTAGATTTACCTGTCAGTATAAATTTCTACACTTTTACAGGTTTTTTTGTTATTTACTCAACTTTTTGGCTTCTTTTGAATTGCTCTTTTTATTTTCTGAAATGCTTATTTTATGTATATTACTTTACTAAGTAATTGAAATAGAAAATTAAACATATATTCTGGATTTAATTTATTATAGTATAAATGATTACTTTAATAAATTCTTCAACAATGTTAAAACTTTCCCACCTTTTTGTATTTTCATGCATTTAATTCTCTATATATTTAATAATATTAACATTATATCTAATAAATTATCTTAAATATTTCCTTAAGTGAAGATATACTAATGATGTGTTGATCAGATTTTGCTTGCGTGAAATCATTTTTATTTTATTCTCATTACAATGATACTTTTCTCTCTTTTTTTATTAGTGCATTGTAATACATCTTGATGGGTTTCAGGGTGGTAGAAGTATACATGCACACATCACTCTTTTAGCTGTCCCCAAATTCCCACCCCTAATCCATCCTCCTTCCCTCCTTCTCATGCTCAGCATAGTAGTTGACTTTGATAAGTTTGTGTATGTACATCCTGTGCATTAGGGTGTTTTCCTCTTCCCACCTCCAATTTCCCTCAGTTAGGTCACCTTCTTTACTCATCTGAGGATTTCTCCTTCTTTGTCTGGAGTCCCTCCTATGCCCTGTTCTCTCTAGCTCCCACATATTAGGGAGAACATCTGATTTTTCACTTTTTGTGACTGACTAATCTCACTTAGCATAATGTTCTCCAGTTCCATCCATTTCCCTGAAAATGACATAATTTTGTTCTACTTTATGGCTGAGTAAAATTCCATTGCGTACATATGCCATAGTTTTGTAATCTATTCATTTGTTGATAGACATCATGGCTGGTTCCATAGTTTGGCAATTGTGAATTGTGCAGATATAGACAGATATATGCATGCATCACTCTGGTAGTTTGGTTTTCATTCCTTTGGGTACATTCCCAGGAGTGGTATTGCTGGGTCATATGGTAGGTTCAGTCCCATTCTTCTGAGGATCCTCCCCACTGTTTTCCAAAGTGGTTGCACTAATTTACAATCCCACCAACAGTATATTAGAGTTCCTACTTCCCCACATCCTCACCAGCATTTGTTGTTGTTTGTGTTTCTGATGATTTCCATTCTAATTGGGGTTAGGTGAAATCTCAGGGTAGTTTTGATTTGCATCTGATTGCTAATGATGTTGAACATTTTTTCATACATTTATGGGCTATTTGTATTTCTTCTTTTGTGAAGTGTGAAGTTCACTTCACTTGCCCATTTTTTGATTGGGTTATTTGATTTATTGGCAGTGAGTTTCTTGAGTTCTCTGTATATTCTAGATATTAGTCCTCTATCAGAGGAGTAGCTGGCAAAAATCTTTCTCATTCTGTTGGCTCTCTGTTGAGTTTCCTGATGGTTTCCTTTGCTGCACAGAAGCTATTCAGATTAATGCAATACCATGTAATGATCCTTTTTTTTTAACTTCTTGTGCCTTTGGGGTTTTGCTGAGGAAGACTTTGCCACTGCCTATCTGTTGAAGAGTTGGGCCTATGCCCTCTTCAAGTAGCTTCAAGGTCTATGGTATAATTTTCATGTCCTTGATCCATCTTGAATTGACTCTTCTGCAGGGTATGAAATTGGGCTTATTTCCATTTTTCTGTATATGGATAACCAGTTTTGTCAACACCATTTGTTGAATAGGCTATATTTTTTCCAGTGTATGTTTCTGGCCCCTTTGTCAAAAATCAATTGGTTATAATTTTGTGTATTTGTTTCCAGAGTCTTCTATTCTGCTCCATTGGTCCTATGTGTCTGCTTTTGTGCCAATACCATGCTGTTTTTATTATTATGGCTTTGTAGTCTAGTTTGAAGTCAGGTGTTGTGACGCCTCCTGCATGGTTCTCATTGCTGAGAACTACTTTGGCTATTCTGGGTTTTTTGATGTTCCAAATGCATTTAAGTGCTGATTTTTCTGTCTGTGAAGAAAGACCTTGGTAATTTAATGTGCATTGCATTGAATTTGTAGATCACTTTTGGAAAAATGGCCATTTTATTCTGCTTATCTAAGGGCATGGGCTGTCCTTCCATCTTTTAAGATCTTCAATTTGTTTTTTTCAATGTTTTATAATTTTCCTTGTAGAGGTCTTTTACCTCCTTGGCTAGGTTTTTTCCTAAGTATTTTATTGTTTTGAAGGATATCGAGTGGAAATGTCTTCTGGATTTCTTTTTCAGTGGATTTATGGTTGGCATGCGGAAAAGCTTCTGATTTTTTAAGACTGATTTTGTATCCGGATACCTGACTGAATTTGTTGATCAGTTCTATGAGCCTTTTGGTTGAGTTTGTTAGGTCTTCTAAGTATAATATTATGTCATCTGCAAATAGAGATAGTTTCAGTTCCTCTTTTCCTATTTATGCTCCTTTGATTTCCTTCTCTTGCCTTATTGCTCTGGCTACAGTCTCGAGTACTTTATTGAAAAGGAGTGGTGATAGTGGACATCCTTGTCTTGTTCCTGTTTTTATTGGGAACTCTCGTAGTTTTTCCCATTCAGTATGATGTTGGCTGTGGGCCTATTGTATATTGCCTTTATGATGTTGAGGTATGTTCCTTCTATTCTGATTCTCTGCAGTGTTTTTAGCATGAATGGGTGTTGGATTATGTCAAATGCTTTTTCCGCATCTATTGAAATGATCATGTGATTTTTGTCCTTAGTTCTGTTTATGTGGTGAATTACATGGATTGTTTTTCGTATGTTGAACCAGCCTTGCATCCCTGGGATGAACCCAACTTGGTAATGGTGTATAATTTTCTTGATGTGATTTTGAATGCTAATTGCTAGAATTTTGTTTATAAGTTTTATATCTAAGTTCATCAACAATATTGGCCTGTAGTTTTCTTGAACTGTCTTTATTTGGGTTTGGTATAGTGTTATGTTGGCTTCATAGAATGTATTTGGGAGATTCCTGTTTCTTTCTATATCATGGAATAGATTGAGAAGTATTGGTATTATCTCTTCTATAAAGGTTTTATAAAATCACCTGGGAAATCATCTAGGCCTGGGCTTTTCTTTGATGCTTGTCTTTGAGTTTTATTAGCATAGATTACCTTGCTCCAGCCTTTTATCTTTAGTTTGTAGATATCTGCTTGTAAGGTGTGTTTCCTGCAGGCAGCATATAGGTGGATTATGATTTTTAATGTAATGTGCCACCTTATGTCTTTTGATTGGGAAGTTGAAGCCATTGGTATTCAGCATGATTATTGAGAGATGATTTTGAATCCCTAACATTTTGACTTTTAACTTCTGTTTGAGTTAGTGTTTATTTTTCTTTGCTTAGTTGTTTGTTTGATGGAAATCATTGTTTCTCTGGTTCTTGCATTTATTTATTATTTCTTCTTTGTAATTTATGTCTTTGAGTATTTTCTATAGTGCTGATTTGGAAGACATAAATTCTTTCAGTTCCTGTTTGTCCTGGAAGATTTTTATTTCCCGGTCGAATTTGAAAAATAGCTGGGTAGAATAGTCTTGGCTGGAAGTTATTTTCTTTCAGATTTTGGATTGTGTCACTCCAGACCCTCCTGGCTTTCATGACTTGATTTGAGAAGTCTGGAAAGATTTTTATTGGTTTGCCTCTGAATGTCACTTGGTCTTTTACTCTCATTGCCTTTAAGATTCTCTTCTTGGCCTCTACGTTAGTCAATTTGATTATTATATGGTATGGTAAACCTTTTCTCTGATCTTGTCTAATGGGGGTTTTTATGTTTAGTGTACCTGTGTGTCAACCTCATTTTCTATATTTGGATAATTTTCTGATATTACTTATCTGAAAAGAATTTTGATTCCTTTGGTTTCAGCTTCTATTCCCTCTTCTATGCCTATTATTCTTAGGTTTGCTCTTTTAAAGTTGGCCCAGATCTCTTCAATGTCCAACTCATGCTATTGAATTGTTTTTTCTAAATTATATATTATGCGTTCATTTTTGGAGTGGTCATCTTCTAAGAGTGAGATTCTGTTTTCCATGTGGTCTCGTCTACTGTTGATGGTTTGTATTGATGCCCTCATTTCAATTATTGCAACCTTTACTTCTTTCAGAGCTTCTTTTTGATTCCTATTCAGGGCATCAGATTCTTTGTTTATTTGATCCTTCACTTCTTTCTGGCTCTCTCTGAATTCTTTTCTACTATTAAGATTCTGAATTGCCCTTCTAGCAATTTCTGCAATTCTGTGTTGGCAAGTTCTGTTGTTGTTCGATTGTGGGGATTCATTATTTCTTTGCTATTCTTTCTCATGATTTCAGGTTTCTTAAGTTTATATATTTGTTGCTTTTGATAGCTTTCTCTCTCACTCTTTGGCTTTCCTATGTCTGATCTTTCTCCCGTTATAGTTTCTTATTCAAGTAGTAAATATTTACTTTGAGGTATGCCTTAGGAATGAATGTCTCTACTGTATAGGTATTCTCAGCTTTCTGTTGTGTGTTTATCCCCCTTTAATACCAACCTTTAAGTCTGTGTCCCATATCACCCACTGTTGTTTTGCCTATAGATCATCAGTACTGGGTTGCAGTTACTTCCGGGATCTTTCTCCCCACTGCAATGGTGATGTTGATGGATTCTGGGTGTTAAGATCTGGAGACCTGTCTGTCTCCTCCATAATTCGGAGTAGACTCAGAGGTGTGAGCTGAGCAGTCTGTGCCTTGTGCGTTTTTAAGCTTCAATGTGCGGAGTGTTGGGCGGTTCCATCTGTAGGCTGTGATTAGTTTGTCCTTAGTGTCTGACAGTCCTTTCTTTTGTTTTGCCTATCTGGTCCAACCTTAGCAGTAGGGGTTTAGAGGAGTCAGCTGGTATATAAAAGGGCAGATTGTGCTGTATTCATTGGTGAAGGGTGAGTGAGGAGAAAAGAGCTGGAGCAAGGAATAAAAGAATAGGGTAAAATAGAGAATAGAATCAAGTAGAATAAGAGTTTGAGTGTAGTTGGCTAATATATAGAAAAGATTAGAGATAGTGAAAATAAAGGAGAATTCTAATAGTCAATGTAGAATATTTAGGTATAGTGATATGAAATGGATTTAATACAAGGCACTGGTAGACAGTTTCACTTGGAG